>CAHIKZ030005455.1:2297500-2320000 GCA_903632075.3 Acanthosepion pharaonis | reverse complement strand
TGTGATCCCCATATATAGTACAGCAGCTCGGAAAACTCACTCTGATCGTTCTGATAACAAAAGAACTTCAAAATTTGTTGGTGAGAACCTCAGATTCGACACGGAGGACTATATCATGACTTGAGGAGGTAGTGCTGCCCTGGGTCAGGAGTGGGGCTGCTGGAAGGCCCTATGTCTGGCAACAGGACTCTGCACCATGCTGCACAAGCAGAAGAACCCAATCATAATTGTCAGACAATTTCTGCAACCACATCACCTCTCACACCTGATCACCTAACTCCCCAGACTGCAACTCCTTTATTATGTGTGGGACACTGTTGAGCAAGAGACCAACAAAACTCCTTGTAACAACAAAGATGAAGGCAAAAATTATGTCAGCATTCACCAACTTAAACAAGAAGACTATCCAGAAGAGTTACAGAAGATTCCGAAGTCATCTAGAGGCCATGGTTGAAACCAATGGTGATTTTAGTGAATAAATTTAAATCACCCCTTACATCTGACCACCTGACTCCCCAGACTGCAGCCCCTTGATTATCATGTATCTGAGCGAGAGACCAACAAAACTCCTTATAACACCAAAAATGAACAGAAGGCAAGGATTATGGCAGCATTCACCAACTTAAACAAGGAGACAATCCAGAAAAGTTGCAGGAGATTCCAAAATCATCTGGAGGTTGTGGTTGAAGCCAATGGTGATTTTACTCAATAAATTTACTCTTTAGTATTTGAAGATATTTTTGTGTAATTTCGATAAATATATCTGTTAAAATGAAATGTCAGTGTTATTTTCATTTTTGAACAATTCATCCATTGCTCCTTGTATATATATGAACAAAGACAAAAGAAAAATTTATCTTAGTTGATGCATTTTGTCCTCTGATGGACTTTATCAAGGCAAATGTAATTATTTTATTTTGCAACAAGTATTTATAAACAAAAGTAAAAATGCTATTAGTTTGTCAAAATTTTTAAATTTAAGAATGCTCATAAATATAAATCATGCTAAATGAAATGTTAAGGTAAATTATGGAAGATGCTAAGTGATGTAATTATTATTTATATTATTTTAGTTTGGGATTAATTTATTCATTGTATATTTTTAATAAAAGAAGGTTATGAAATTTAACCATTTTCTTTTAATGTTTTAACATTTTTTCATATATGTTGACTTGTGAAAAGATTGTTTCTTTCAGGAAAAGGAGATATTTGAAAAAATCCAAAACGCAGATTTATATTTTGGTAAGATCCAATAACAGCACTCTCTAGAATTTTCCATCGATGTAAGTTACTTTCTCTTTTAATAAATGTGGCATTCTTTAGATCGAAGTTGTGGTCGAGGACATATTTTTAGTTATATATATATATACTTTTATATAATTTTATATAATTTTAAACACACACACATATATATATATATATATATATATATATAAATAAACTTAAAATATAAAATATAGATAAAAATCAATCATAATATAGAAATAATAGCAACAACAATAATAATAATACTAAATTAGGGGCAGTTGTAGAAAATGTGTCACTAATTATGGGATTTCTCATTCCAGACTGATCATGTTAATGTAGCACGAAGACCTGACATTATTGTTATAGATAAGGATTTGATTGATTGATTATCTTTTTTATGGCTTATCAACATTTTTGAGGTTATTTAAAGCCAAAAGATATTTTGGATTATAAGAATAATTCTTTTCTTTTTGGGGAATGAATATTGCATTAACAATTTTTTGAGGATAACAATGATTTTTCCACATATATTTAATCCATACCTGGTAGGAGAAAATGGCTTCATACCTTTCCCAAGGATTTGCCCCTAAGTGAAAGGAACAAAGTCAAGTGAAATTTGAACTCAGCTTTCCAATTTAAAAAAAAAAAAAGTAATTATTATTCACTATAAACTTGTAAATCAAAAAATACAACAAAAAAGCAGAAGAAAAAAAATAAGAAACCAGTTATTGCTCCTCACACTTCAGATTTTGATCAAGGACAAAACATATAAATATGTGCACAATGGCTAAAATAATAGGGGAGGAGAGATCCAGCACTATCATTCACAGACAGATTACATAATGACTCAGAAATTATTCATTTGCGAAAGAGGGAAGTTTGCTTAGATTTAATATACAGATTTAAAATAGTACTGTCTATTTTTAAAGCAATAATAAAATTTCATACCTTCACTGATTATTTAAATATCAGATTAACTGAAAAAATGTTTACTAAACTCTCACCTAACTACCTGCAAATCAAGTAATAACTGTTTTACTTGATAACCTAAAAATCAATCAAAGGATTCTTTTACCTGAATATGGGCAGATCAATCAAGATGATTCTCTTACCTGCAAAACAATTAAATGATTCTTTTCTGATGTAAATAAAATCCATCAATACTATTTTAATAGCAGTAAGATCAAAACACAAACTATTGACAAGATGGGGCTATAATTGTCACTTTCAACTGATAATATACAAAATAATACTAGATAAGAAAATAATATTTATTCATTATTTTACAAGCTTATGGTCACAACATATTGAAACACCAATTCCCATATGATTCCCAAAGTTAAGTAACATTGAGCCTGATCAGTAGCTAGATGGGTGACCATTTTGTAATATCAGTTGCTGTAAGTTTGAGTGTACAGGTCATGTAATGGATAATGGCTTGGAATTAGAATTTGGAGAGCCAAGTTCCAATTCCAGTTGGGTTCATTTTATTCGCTTATGCACAAATACCCTTGGGAAAAATATGAATCCACCTCTTCTCCCCCAGCTATGGATTGATTAGTAAGACTTGTATCATTAACCAATTATTATCTTTAAAAACAATTGTACAATTTAAAAATATTTTCTGGCTTTTAGTAACCTGCAAAGTGTTGATAAACTGTAGGAAACAAACCTATCAGTTCTTTTACATATAAAAATTACAGATAGCATTATACATGAAAAGAAAATATATGAATGCTTTTACATATAAAAATAGGGATAGCATTATGCATGTCATGTGAGCTCACATATGCTTCTGGAAAGATGTAACACAGTACTACTTGCTACATGGTTGGGTCATCAGTGACTAAACAAGGTCCCCCACCAGGCTTTTTTATGTGAAAGGGGGCTAGACACCCAGTAGGAGTAAAAACAAGATCTGTCAAAGGTCAGAGGAAACGTTTTGTAAGTTCAATGACCATCTAGCACAATTGTGTAGATTAGGCTCCTTAGCTATGGATGCAGCCAGTATGATAACCTGTCATCATTTGGTGTACAAATTCCTAGACTAAAGTCAATGGCCAGGGGCCAGGGGGGGGTGGAGGTTCCTTGACTAAATCAACAGCTATATGCCAGTGACCAAAGTTAGCCTTCAAGTTGCAGAACATTATCTGCAGTTTGACTTGGAGAGAGAGATGGACTCAAAACACATGATACATGAATGAATATCTCTCCAGCTTTCGACCCAATATGTGAAGAGAAATGGTCAGATGCTCAGCTGCACAGTGACCTATGGGAATGATGATGATGATGATGATTTTATAAGTAAATATATACCATATATACTCATGTAATGTTCAATTTTGCATATTGTCTACCCCCCACAATTTTCTCTTATAAAAAAATTATTTTACCATGTATCTCGTGTATCATGCAAGTTCCTTTTTTGAGAGACCAAATTACAATAGACTAACCTCTTTTCCTCTATCCCTTTATTCCATTTTCTAGTTAAATAAGTTAAAAAAGTAAAAGAGAATGATAAAAGTATTGTTAGTAATGCTATACTCATTGTGTAAACGCATACAGCCATAAACAGCCGAATGAGAAACAGCTAAACATCTTATAAACATAAACAATGGAAAAGATGCATATTCACTATATTTGTATTTTATAATATGATACTAATATGTGAATATTACACTCATTATTAATAAATCCAGTGAAGTAAAACATCAGTTTTATCAAAATCATGTTTATTTTGAATACAGCTGTATTTTTTGACTACAGTAAATGGATAAAAAGTTTGATCAATGGTGTAGTCAGAGCAAGCAGTACATTCACTAATTTTATATCACATGTATGATGAGACCTCCTTAAAATTAGCTTCAAAATTAGGTTTTAAAATATTGCATGATACTTGAGTATATATGATAAGTTATATAAATAGAAGTGGATGTAGTCTTGTTGCCATCAGAATGGAAAATGGAATGGGCATGTCCAGATCAAATTCTATCTAGGGCTGTTGCATTCACTTTCACAAAAATACCTTTGTAATGGTATGACTCTATCTCTTCTTCCCTCTCTCCAGCTATAGGTTAAATAGCAGGGAAAACTGAGCTCTCTAGCTTTGGTTGGCATCCAGTATAGGTGAAGGACAACACTGAATTTAAACCCAGTTGAGTACAAAGCTAGCAACAGTAAAAATCATGCTTGTTCTGGAAATCACAATAGCAAAACCTAATATGGTGTGACTGTGGCCCTCTACTTCACAGGGTCAATAACAATATACATGAAAATAAAATATGCTAATGCTTTTACATATATAAATAAGTGCTAGCCTTATACATGAAAATCAAATATATTAATGCTTTTGCATTTAAAAATGCAGAGTAACAGACATGAAAACAAAACATATTATTGCTTTTATATATAAAAACATGACGTCACATTATACACAAATAAATGCACTAATTTTATTTATTATGCATAGTTGACATATAAAGATTATGTAATGTTATGTAACTTAATTATCTGCTCTTGATTTGGTTATAATTTATATATATTTATATATAAATTATAATTCATGTCCATATCAAAGGTTAAGAAAGGCATCACATGAATCTCGGAAAAGGCATGAAGGCTAAACCACCTCATCAGTTTGGAGTTCTTCTATCAAAGTGACATGTACCTTTTCTCTCACCTGATGTAGCCAAAGTAAAATCACTGATCTCAGATATGAACAAGCCAGCTCACAACTAAGACCTTAATACATTTCTCTTTTCTGTATCTTTTAAAATGTATTCAGTTCACTGAATGAGCAAATTAGTATCTAATTCTAGTTTCTGTAAATACATAGCTGTAATGTTTTCTCCCAAATGTTATACATATGCCATTGTTTTTATTCACTCATATAGATCAGTATTACTATATTGTGAATATAGTAATGCTAAATTGAGGTGAGGAGTTAGAATTAAATCCTTCAGCAGCCATTCCAATATTTATATATCAATCTCTTTCTAAACTGTAAAATTTGCATTCCAGAATTTCCATTGATCCACTTCATTAGCTGTCATTTTTTATAGCAGACAGAAAAATGATATTATTTTCATGTACAGAAAATAAATAAAGTATTATAATGATCCATCTAAAAACATAAATTATTTTTTAATTTCACTGTAATTTGTTTGAATTTCTTGAATGAGAAGTTATTATTTAGATTATTTACACTCAGACTATTGTCCTCATCTTTGTTGCTACTATTGCAGCATTTCAGCCCTTGTCCTCTCTGGCCATCATCAGGTGCATGTTTATCTAGGTAACCTTTAGGGAATTTCAAACAGAACCCTTTATTTAATCATTGGGGATAGAATGTTTTTTCCACTGTCCATATCTAGGACTATCTCATCTTGTCCTTAATTAGTCCTATTCAGTTACTTCTCTCTTTTTACTGTTTAAGTCTGCACTACCCAGCCCAGGGATTGAACTCACAATTACTATATCACTAGATTCACACAACCATAATTTAACCCACAAGGCCATTGTCATTATAATTGTAACGTATATTGGATTAAAATTCATCTTTATGAACAAATATAGATATAAGTGATATTTGACAATTTGGCAAATAAACTCTGAAAGATTTTTTTATGTAATTCTCATCACTTTTTTTTCCAGCCTCATAAAGTTTAGATGTCTTTTGAAAAATTGATTGGCACATGTTTGGAAGCAGGATTTTTCATTTCTCAATCACACTGAATCAATCAAAGATGATTGATGAATCTAGAGATAAAAGCAATCATTGAAGATCATGGATCATGGAAGGAGGTCAAGGGAAACACCAGGGAGATTTCTAAAATCAATAGAGAAGAAATTTTGTTTGGGAAGAAATACACATTCTTTGAGCAAGACAAACAAAATGAAGGTCAGTTGTTCAATACAGAAACAATTTCTGTCCCAAACAAGTTTTAATACAAAAGAAATGTCTTGTGATTTATTGTGAATTAACTTTATGATGCCATTCAAAATGATGGCATATTTTCTCCTTCCACCTGTAAGTCTTTAAATATATAAATATACTGGTTTACTGATCCTGTCAAAAATAATCACATATATTCTGAAGTTTTAAATATGATTAAAAGAAGTTTCACATCTAAGTTTTTAAATATATTAATATACTGGTTTACCCTTCCTCTCCCTAGCCATAGATAGTGGAATGAGAAAAATCTACCCTTATAGATCAAATAAGACATTAAGTTAAAAAAAATCCCTGAAGGTTACCCAGATTGAATCACACCTGAAGAAGTTTGAAATTTTATAATAATAACAACAAAGATTGGGATATTAGTTGAAATATAAATAACAGACATTTAGATTTAGTCAGATATTTTCTTCAGTCTTTACTATGATTAAAGGTTTTCAAATATAGGTCTTAAAATATATTTTTACAATTATTATATTATTAATATGTATTAATTCTAGAGAGGTCATTTTATTACTTAACAAAATAAAAACTTCTTGGACTTATATCCAGTAGAATTTTATATTCCTCCTCGTCTACCCATGCTATAAAAAATGATGACATATGATTCCTCATGAGTAGTATTAGATTTACACATGTTAAATGAAAAAAAAATATATATTTCTAAAATCAATGGTTAAAAATGGGTTTGAGTGAAACCTGTAGGACTTTGTGTGGACAATCTTCCTTTATTGATTGGCATTAAAGTATCACAAAGAACCTTGCCAAATAACAAACAACATACCATTTGAGAACTTTTAACACTAGTAACAGTAAAAACAGGTAGAATGTGCATCTCAAAGAGAAAATAATGATATAATAAGGACTTAGTGTGGACAATCCTTCTTTGAACATTGGCTCTACAGATTCACAAAGAGCTTTGACAGATAACAAAAAATATATCACTTGTTGACTTTTAACAAAAACTGGTAGCACATATAACTTAAAGAGAAAAAATGATATAATTAAGGAATTCAGAAGTTAGGTTGACTATCAAGAAACCAGAATAAAACTGAGGGTTGTAGAATGCACACAAAAAGATTCTGTAGATATATGACACTGCATGATCCATAGTATCCCGGACAATACCATGATATACATCTTATTAAATACAAAAAACAGGAGTATATTCTGACCTAGACCTGTTTATAATTAGGGATATAAATTAGCCTTGTCCTGGGTATGATGAGAAACTACATCAGACAGCAAGGCCTCTGATTGAAAGATTGAAAGTTTTTGAATCACATCTTAATTGCTATTATTCATAGGTCCACCCTGACCTGGGTTGGTAGCACCTGTTAGAGTCCCATCTAAGGGCAGATATTTAACCCCCAAAACTGAGGTCAAAACATTATAAAAGTATAAAAATATAATTTTATAGTGAAAATACCAGAAATGTATTTTCATAGTAAAAAAATTACCAGCAACACACTTTTATAAAGAAAATTACTAATGCTCCTAAGAAAATTAAATTTCAGCATTAAATGACCCATAAGGAGTTGATATGCCCCTAAACAAACAAAAAAACAATACATTAAGCCTAACTTACACCTTGGGTATAAAATATCCTAATCTAGAATAACCCTGGGCAATATTTTGAACTGTTACACCAGTATAAATTATAAGTTTCTAAAACTCAATTACTGATTACACTGTGTAATATGATTTTTGTCCTTGGGTAGTAACTACTATTTCTTATTTGTGTATAACAAGTAAATATAAAAAATGGCTAATATTTCATTTAAACTTTGCTTTTCAGATCAGGATAATGATATTTCTAAAATTTACCTATTCCCATTGGGAAAACTGGCGAATGTGAACATTCTCGTTCATGCAAAGTAGGAACAAAACAACATATGATTCAAAAGTATTATTTATTTATTCTAAGAATACACAAGAGAGACTACAAAAAATTTAGAAGTGAGTAGTTTTTCATGATTTACACTTATACTGTAATTTAATTTCATGAATCAGCCACCAAATATAGTCCCTCATCATGGTTTTGTTATATGATCCTTGGCAGCCAGAATGTTCTAGAAATTCTTGAAAGTTTTCAAAAGTTCCTGAAACTTCTAGAAAAATCTCTTTCAAAAACTCAGTGGTAAATCTGTCTGGAATGTAATAGAAAATCGGTTAGATTTAAAGCATCAATGTCCAGGTTACAAAAGCTCTGTCTGAAGGGAGAATAATAGTCCTTTGCTTTCTAGACAGAAGCCATAACACTTACTGACCAAAGGTAAAAAAGGTAAAACTTTGTTACACAGTGTTATTGAATTCTATCTCTCAAGCATTAATACCAATTGCCCTATTTTAGGGACCACCTGCCTAGTAAATACATGCAGACTTTGAGTGTACAAGCATTATAAAAGAATATTATCAAAAATCCAAACAGTTCTTGGGCAGGTAATCTTACCGTGCAATACAATATGTATATTTTTTGTATGTAACTTTTTGCTTAAAGGGAAATAATTCTAAGATGTTTAGAGTTATCACTTTTGCTTTGTTGACAATGTTGGACAGTTTGAAGATGTTTGTGAAGCTTGGAAAGGAAAAGAGCAGAGTACAACAATATTAAGCAGTGAAAATCACTGTCGTGCAAGACAATTTTTTGTTTTCCAGAATCTATCTTACATATCTATAAGTTTACCATTTGTCCATGCTTAGAATATGATTTGGTTCCCCTGCTATTTACCTTGAGCTCCTTGATAAAAGCCAAAAAAGAATCAGAAATATTATTGTTCTGGATCTGGCTGCTCAGCTTCAGTCACTTTCCCACCACCATAAGGTTGTCTTTCTGCATCTCTTCTATAAATACTTTCATGGTGATTGTTTGGATGAGCTCTTCACTATGGTACTTGGTCTTTTTTAATTTAAATGCAGTACTAGAATGACATTGAGGTCTCATCTCAGTTGAGGTGGCCAGATGTAGCTGTAAGTTCTACTCTAACAGTTTCTTTTTTCACACTTCTTGCTTGTGGAATTCCCTTCTAGCTCCATGCTTTTCAGCCAACATTAAGCTGCAAAAATTTAAATGCAATGTTAATGGCTATCTACTGTCCTCCTGATTACCCTTTTCTCTTCCTTCCATTTTTTTCCAAAGGTCAAAGGTTTATTAAGTAATATATGATTGCTATTTTATGCTGAATTAAAAAATACCATTCATTGTGTTTGGTCAGGTCTAGTTTTTAAGATGTGCTTGAATACTTCACAACAAGTTGTACACAGTAATAACACTTATTCAAAAGGCTCTACTTCTCACAGCTGATCATGGGTGCCTGATGTTTAGTATAGCATATAATGTTGTATGTGTACCTAACTACAGTGTACCACCCTACTCAAACACCCACATACTAGAGGGGGCAGGGCTTATCCCTCAGCTTAAAATGATTTTAATGTACTGTGTCAAGTGTCAACAATGAGCTGAGTGCTGATTTATTTTTTTTCTTTTCAGCTTGACATTTCTATTCCTGTAAGAATGGATCACAAGTGTAAGAAAAATCCTGACAGGTTCTGTTATATTTGTGGTAATGTGTTTCTTCCTAACCATCAAGCAAAAATCACTGACTTTGTGAACAAGGCTTATTGCGATTACTTTAGAGTCAAACTAATGGATCAGGATAAGCCATTCACTCCCAACATTTGCTGTAAAACATGTGTGGAAAACTTGAGGGATTGGAGGAATGGTAAAAAGAAGAGTATGCCATTTGCCATTCCAATGGTCTGGAGGGAAGGAAAAGATCACATTACAGACTGCTATTTCTGCATGATAAACCTAAAAGGAATAAATTGTAAGAACAAGCACCATGTCCAATACCTTGATGTTTCTTCTGCCATAAGACCAATCCCTCATGGCACAGACCTTCCTGTTCCTGAGCCAGATGGTAACATGGAATATAGCTCTGATTCCAAACATAGTGATATGACTGTTGTAGCTGGGGATGACGCATATATATATATATATATATATATATTATATATGTGTGGAGCTTATTGGAAAGAGCTCAATATCAGTGGTAGAGCTAACATATTTAGTTGAATGGATATGAGTTTGTGACCATTGGTTTCACAGTCATGTGATGCTCAGACAAATTGATTTATTTTTTAAAATTTGAGACTATTTATGTCAGTTTTTGTTTGATCATGTTTGGTGTTGATGGGGTGGGAAATTCTCCTCTGTATCCATTTCGTCCAGATGACACTCTTACATGCACATACATACGGGTGTAGGCATTATGGTTCGCACAAACACACATATATATATATACATATATAAGCAATGTGGGACCGGGCACAAACATGTATCCATATGTTCAATCATGTATACATGCACAATCGCTCCCCACACCAACACCAAACATAAACAAAAACTGACATAAATTGTCTCAAATTTAAAAAAACTATATCAATTTGTCTGAGCATCACATAAACGTGAAACCAACAGTCACAAACTCATATCCATTCAACTAAATATATACATGCATGTGTGTGTGTGTGTGTGTGTGTGTGTGTGTGTGCCTGATTGAATAAATTACAAACATTATGTCTGCTTATTTTTATCATAATCCTTTCATATTTACAATTTTTTTTCCATATATTACAATTAACTAAGTCAAGAAATGACTGTAACAGTGAGAATCACTTTTATTTCCCAAGTACTTTCTATCTCTTTCTGACAAATGAACAAATTTGCCCAAAGGTGACCGAGAATAGTACAAGTTAAAGTTAATCAACTCCTCCAAATATTCCACTAGAAAAATGGCAACTGTATAAGCTTCTCATTGGACGTGGACCAATGGTCAACTAAATGTCAAATATTGATTGAAAAAAAAACCCCATCAAAACAGCATTTCCTATATTAAGTAACACACAATAGATAAATTTAGGGGCACATACATTCATTTGTGCCTGTATTTCTGGAATAAGTAGTTATCATTATTTACAACATCTACATTCAGACTAATGTCCAAATCTTTATTGTTAATATCACGTTTCAGACATTGCACACTCTGGCCTTCTTCAGGTCTCTCTCAGTCAGGAAATTTTAATCTGAACACTTTATTTAATCTATGGTATTAAATTGTTCTCATTCTACTGCCCTTGTCTAGTGATATCTCATCTTGTTCTTTTTTTAGTACTACTCAATTATTGCTTGTCCTGTTTCTACTGAGTCTATCTCTACTACCCAGTCCAAGGATAAAGAGAGAGAGATGACAGCAAGGCTTCAGCAGCATCAGTAGAAAAAATAGTGAAATGGCAGTGAATCCAGTCAAGTGAGATAGTAGCGGTAGTGTTATCATTAGGTAGGGAAGAAGAACATTTGGTTTAAGGCTCCAAGTTCTACACTCAGGATTGTCCAATGGAACAATAGCCTAGTGGTTTGAAGTATTGGTTAATGAAATTGGGACATAGTAATTATGAGTTTTAGGCTAAGTAAAGCCTTGGACTCAATGGAAACAGGACAAGCAATAATGGAGTAATATGATTTAAGAACAAGATGAGATATCCCTAGACATAGACAGTGGAATGAAAAAAAATCTACCCTTATAGATCAAATAAGGCATTAAGTTAAAAAGATCCTTGAAGGTTACCCAGATCAAAACACACCTGAAGAAATTCGAAATGTTATGATAATAACAATAAAGATTGAGATATTAGTTGAAATATAAATAACAGATATTTATAATATTCAGTCCGATAAAATACAGGGTGCGGTAGGTTAATTGTTGCCATTTTATATTTTTAATTTTGTGCATGCACATTGTTTTTGATTTTGTCAGCTGCACACTACAATAGGATCAAATGGGTACAGTCTGTGAGAAAAATGGCATGATGATGCAATTCACTCTGCCAGAAATTTGGAAACGGCATGCTGTACTGCTTAGTATTCAGGTTGGAAGCCCCAATACAAACATTTCAGAGTGTTTGGGTGCAGAGGATTCAGAAAGAGTCGGATGAATCTAATAGTGATTATGAAGGTGTTTGGAGTGATCACTAGAAATTGCAATGTTATGACTCCATTCTTCCCACAGGGCCTCAGACTCAACATGGAAGCTTACATCAAGTGCCTTGAGAATGTAGTGATGCCCTGGGTCAAGTGGGTGACTACTGGAAGACCCTATGTCTGGCAACAGAACTCTACACCATGTCACACAATATATGACACAATTTCTGCAACCACATCACCCTTTACATCTGGCCATCTCACTACCCAGATTGCAACCCCCCGCCCCTTGTGCAGAGCACAATTGAGTTGAGACAATAAAACTCTTTGAAACACCAAAGATGAACTGAAGGCAAGGATTATGGCAGCATTCACCAACTTAAACAAGGAAACTGTCCAGAAGTGTTGCAAGAGATTCTGAAGTTGTCTATTGGCCGTAGATGAAGCCAGTGGCAATTTTATTGAATAAATTTGCTCTTTAGTATTTCATGATATTTTTGTATAATTTTGGTAAATGTATCTGTTAAAATCAGATATCAGTGTTATTTTCACTTTTGCTCAATTTAGACAATAATTTATGCATCACATCCTGTACAATCCAAGATGCAAATCAGTGGCAATTTTATTAAATAAATTTACTCTTTAGTATTTCATGATATTTTTGTTTAATTTTGGTAAATGTATCCATTAAAATGAAATGTCAGTGTTATTTTCATGTTTGCATAATTTAGACGACAATTTATCCATCGCACACTGTATATGTACGATGACAGATTTTATATTGCAAGTCAATATTTTCACAATAAGATCGGTATTAACTAAATGATATGGCAAAAATTTTGAGATATTTATATGATAAATATAACATGTAAATCTCAGCTTATATGTTATGTACTTTTATTAAATATATTTAGAAAAACCTATTTAATGGTGTGGGATTTTATTAAGCAATTCTATGGTTATTCATCATATTGTAAATAAATATATGTAATAGTATACTTACTGATATTTTTTCCTTTAATTTTAGACATATAAAAATTGGCATGGGTCATAGGAAATAATCTCAAAAGTGAAAGAAAATAAAGATATAGATATGAACGTAAACAGAGAGAAAAGATACAAAATATTAAGAACATTGACTAAAGACATGAAAATTAACCAAACTATCACCATTAAGTAAACATCGCATACTGCAGTGATTCTCAGTCACCATGCCATGGCACACTAGTGCACCACATGATCCCCTTAAATGTGCCATGAAATATTGTCATGAAATTGCAAAAAAAAAAAAATCACCAGGCACAGTTTTCCCACTAAATAGTGCACAAATAGATGCATACAAACACTGAAATAAAATAAGTTCATATTTGTATGCATATTTTTAAAATCTATAGTTTTATTTCATAACATCTAAATGTATACTCTTTAAAAATTTTGTTAAGTGTGCCATGAGAATCTAATTTGCTCCTAGGTGTGCTGTTACTTAAAAAGTTTGAGAAACACTGACATTGAGGAACAAGTAAGTTAGATGAAGAAAGACATGGAAACTGACTTTTCAACATTGATTTCTCATGACCCTTGTCAATTCTATTTAGATGATGTCTATGTGAATAAGAAAATATTAAATCAAAGAATATTGCTGGGAAGCAATAAAAATTATTGCAGGTTATGTTAAAGCTAAAACAGTAGAAAAGGGCAGGAAAAGTATAGATTACACTGGCCTGTGTTAAAAAAAAATTTCCAAAGGTCAAAGGTTTATTAAGTAATATATGATTGCTATTTTATGCTGAATTCAAAAATACCATTCATTGTGTTTGGTCAGGTCTGGTTTTTAAAATGTGCTTGAATACTTCACAACAAGTTGTACACAATAATAACACTTATTCAAAAGACTCTACTTCTCACAGCTGATCATGGGTGCCTGATGTTTAGTATAGCATATAATGTTGCATGGGTACCTAACTACAGTGTACCACTCTACTCACAAACACCCACATACTGTGTCAAGTGTCAACAACGAGCTGAGTGCTGATTTATTTTTTTCTTTTCAGCTTGACATTTCTATTCCTGTAAGAATGGATCACAAGTGTAAGAAAAATCCTGACAGGTTCTGTTATATCTGTGGTAATGTGTTTCTTCCTAACCATCAAGCAAAAATCACTGACTTTGTGAACAAGGCCTATTGCAATTACTTTAGAGTCAAACTAAGGGATCAGGATAAGCCATTCACTCCCAACATTTGCTGTAAAACATGTATGGAAAACTTGAGGGATTGGAGGAATGGTAAAAAGAAGAGTATGCCATTTGCCATTCCAATGGTCTGGAGGGAAGGAAAAGATCACATTACAGACTGCTATTTCTGCATGATAAACCTAAAAGGAATAAATTGTAAGAACAAGCACAATGTCCAATACCCTGATGCTTCTTCTGCCATAAGACCAATCCCTCATGGCACAGACCTTCCTGTTCCTGAGCCAGATGGTAACATGGAATATAGCTCTGATTCCAAACATAGTGATATGACTGTTGTAGCTGGGGATGGCACATACAAGCCAGAAGAGGACAACAAGCCAGTACCCTTGACACAAGCAGAACTCAATGACCTGACATGAGACCTGAACCTTTCAAAGAAGTTTGCTCAGTTGCCGGGTTTATGTCTCAAAGAGAAACATCTGTTGGCACCAGGAACAACATTCTACTGGTATTGAGACCATGAGAGAATTAAGACAGTTTTTCACATTCCAGGATAAGTCATCCTTAGTTTATTGCAACACCATTGCTGGATTGATCAAATCAATGGGCTCAGAGTATGATGCTATGGAATGGAGACTTTTTATTGACTCATCCAGCAGATGTCTCAAAGCAATTCTTCTACATAATGAGAATAGTTTTTAATCTATCCCTATTGGGTATTCAGTACAAATGAATGAAACTCACAATAGCATGGATCATTTGTTTTCTGCTGTTAGCTACCAGGAGCATAAATGGTTGATTTGTGGAGATCTTAAGTTAGTTGAACTGGTCCTAGGGCTCCAAGTTGGGTACACAAATTATCCTTGTTTTCTGTGTCTCTGGTTCAGTCAAGAGTGGTTGTTAAGACAAGTGTTAAAATGTGGCTCACATAACATTCAGTTTCACACACTTGTTGAACTGAACAAAACACTGCTTTCACCCTTACAATGAAAAATTTTGTGAAGGCAATGGACAGGGAAAGCAGCTGGTTTGCTTTCCTCCAG
The DNA here is from genome assembly GCA_903632075.3 of Acanthosepion pharaonis. Classification (NCBI taxonomy): domain Eukaryota; kingdom Metazoa; phylum Mollusca; class Cephalopoda; order Sepiida; family Sepiidae; genus Acanthosepion; species Acanthosepion pharaonis. The sequence goes on along the minus strand of CAHIKZ030005455.1, from coordinate 2,304,579 downwards.
GAGAAGTTCTTACAGATATGCATGTAGAAACTCAAGGCTGGTATATTTAATGACTCTCAAATAAGAGAACTCATGAAGGACCCTATGTTTGATGAAGCACTGGGTGAAGCTGAACTGTCCACCTAGCAGTCACTGAAGTCAGTAGTTACAAACTTTCTAGGAAGCCACCAGAGTGCAGAATACGAGAATGAAATTGAAGTACTACTGAAGAGTTTCTGCCAACTTGGGGCATGAATGTCAGTCAAACTGCACTTTCTGCAGTTACACTTGGACTATTTTCCAAAGAACTGCAGAGATTTGAGTGAATAGCAGAGTGAGCACTTTCACCAAGATATTCACATTATGAAAAAGCACTACCAAGGCCAATGGGATGTAAAATTTCTTGCTGACTACTGCTGGTACCTGAAACAAGATGTAGTGGCTGCCAACCATAGAAGGAAGTCCCTGAAAAGACCTTTCATCCATGAATAGCTTCTTTTGTGTATTTTTCAGTTTACTATGGCACAATATGAGCTTTCTGCAAATATATCAGCCCTAAATTCAGCCTTATTTGTTTAATTCAACAAGAAAATAAATAGTTATAATACTGTTCTATACATTTCAAGTAAGAGCTTGTATCTTAAAAATTTGATCTGATTAGAAAAAAATGAATATGATGTTTGGATTCAGCATAAAAAAACTGCCTTAAAATCAGCTATTATATATTCGACCTTGAAAACATTGCAGGCCAGTGTTATCAAGAAATCCATATTAATATGGGAAATAATAAAATAATAATTTATTCATATATATAGAACATTGTTATAATCATGTTTATATAGCCTATATCTTTTGAATTTATTTATAAATAAAAATTTATGTTGCACTTACAATGATGAGACAAAAAACCAAATGGTTACAGTAAGTAAAGGAAATGGTAGGTTGTGCCAGCATATCTTAGCATCATGGCAATGTTCACACCTATATCATTTCCAATAATGTGGATATATTTGACATCCATTGATCTACAGTGCTGGGAATACCTGCTGTTATATACAGTATGGTGGATCGTGATATAATGTCTCTTGTAGATGAAGGAGAGTGTGCAGGACAACTCATAAACACCAACTCAACACTGCTGACTCAACACCACTGACTCATCTCAATGACAACACAACACCAGGACAACTCACCACCTCTCTACTCAGCATGAGGGCAACTCAACAACTTGCAAACTACAAATTTTTTATTAACTTTTTAAAAAACAATAAAAGTAATTTATTAAGGATCATTTTTTAATTAAAAAGGGCATTCCTTTTGCATTTCATTGTTTTTCTTATAGCTGAAGCATCTGGCATTGATTCCAGTGTAACCTAAAATACATTTTCTAATACATCACTGATTACTGCACTTGGATTTTCAATGGTGTTAACATTTCAAGGCAGTGTGCACCTTAGGCACTTCCACATTGGCCACTGATGAATTGAGGGAATACTTCTATGTAACACTTTAATTTGATCCTAGTTCACAACAAACAGCAACAGATGTAACTTTTCATTGTGGTCAGCCCAGGGTGGATCCTGGTTTGATCAATGGAATGATCTCTTCGATCCTGATCTGCCCTACCCCATCTTGTGATTGATTTGATTATAAGGAGACCAAGATCAATTTGTTGTAGGTAAACTTTGTGCTGGGCTGGTCCAAGTCGAGCAAAGTTGTACAATCAAATTGGAGAAAAAAAAGCAGCACTCGAAATATATAGAAAAAATAATTACTATTTTTATATCGATAATGCGTACAATGGTACATTAGTAGTTGTGTTCACATACAGGTGTTTGTTGACCCAACCCGTTCCTAAACCGGACGCAACACTTGGGTAAGCTGGTAAGTTTTGGCTTTCAGAGTTAGCGCAATTTGTTTTACTGCTTTGGTAAGTTTAGCTCAAGGCTGAAGTAGGAGGTTCTTGTGTTCAGCAGGAAATGTGGAATCTCTCAGCAACCTCCGTCACTTCCCTTCTCAGCTCTCAACTGTAAACTTACAACTCACAACTCTGACTTACTGTCTGAATGGCTTTTGCGCATTCATTTTTATAGACTCCAACTAGAAACTGGTGCTGGGCAAGATGTGGGCTGGGTTTTGGTGAAGCTCCTGATTTTCAACAAAAGTCTATTGTTTTTGATCTTGAGAAATTAAATTAATTCATAATTTTGGGGGTGGGTGGTTGCAGACATTGCTCCGCCTGGCTGCTTCCACTTTCTCTCAATACCATCTCTCACTATTACCTTCCAGTGGGTGTGAGAAGCCTCTCTTCTGTTCCTGCTACTCTTCAGTGGTTGCAGGCAGCCCCTCTTCCTTCCTTGATCGCTCATCTGCACCTATCACCTCTAGCATTCGGTCTGTAATTAATTAAAAAAAATATAGTTTCAAATATTCTTATCTCATAGGTGAATTGACACCACAATTGGCTTCCTTGCCTTTGACCCAAGAGACACATTCTTAGGGAAATTTTTGCAACTCCCATTATGGTGACAATTTGTTCAGCCTAAGGTCACCATTCAACAGGTGTTCAATTCATTGTTTTCCCTTCCAACATGCGGCAAGATGAATTAATTTCGTTTTAGCCCAATTCTTCTCATGTCAGATTCAGGCATTGGTTGCCACAGGCTGTCAACACTTGACTTGTTTGCACAAACTAAGACTTGCTTTCAGGCAGTCATCTGATCCATTGTTCATATCTCGATTCTCTGGGAACAGTCTATCTTTCCTGATATTGGTTAACCTTTTTCATGCTAAGTTATTCATCATTATCTGGTTTTCATTGATATTCCAAGTCGCCAATATGATTATTAATTACCAGCAACAAAAATAGTGTTACACATTTTACTTCCTTGACAACTGCTCCAAACTTCATATGAATCCTTGCACTGCACCTGAAGCTTTGGTGACAATGCTCAAATTTTATGTTGCGGTCTCTTTTACTCAACTTATCAAATACAAATAAATGGCCTTCATGTGCAAATGATTCATTTTCAGTGTGATGAAAAGTTTAAAAATTAAATTACCATTCAGACAAATAGGCTGTTGTAACAAATAAATCACTAAGACAAATAGTTAAACTTTCAAAATCTTTATGACTCAAAGCTGATTTAAGAGATGTGCAGACTATAGCAATGCCAGCACTAAGTTATCCTTGCACTAAGTAGACTGGTGGTGAGTTTTCCTGGAAATAAGTTGTCATGGAGATGAGTTGACTGGTGTTCAGCTGGTGTGGTTGAGTCAGCAGTGTTGAGTCAGTAGTGATAAAAGGAAAGGATGTTTGTGTGTGAAGGTATCTCATCTGGAAGGTGGGAGAGTTGGTTGTGTACTGGTGTTGCATTGACACTTGTGTCAGGATGGTTGACCAAGAGGCCACTGTGAACTGCTTATGAACTGCCTTGAGGGTCACAGAGTGGGTCCTTTTAAGCAGTCAAGGTAGATACATAACTATTTTTGTCATGGTTTTGCTTTAAAAATAATGTTCAGATTGGCTCCAATGTTTAAATTTTATTTTATTTTTGGGTGAGATTTGTTCTGTAATGCAAATGTGAGACACAAAGTCTCAGCACAGAGATCAACTGTTTTATTTTTTATTTTTCTTTCATAGTATTCACATCTGGCCAACAGGTTTTAAGGTGGAGGGAATCAGAAAGAGGTATAATTTGAAGCAGATTATAACGCTGCCCACCATGAAAAGCACAGTGGTTAGCAACAAGTCCTTAATGATCATGACTAGAGATATCTGGTAAGAATTGTCTTTGGTAACAGCTAAGCACGACTGGCTCAAATCACATCCATATTCAATGCAAGAGATACCACATGCATATCCAGTAGGTCAGTTTAGCATTCTTTAGTTTCTATGGGATATGAGAGCAGAAGATCCACCAGGGTGGCCCTGTTAACACCAAACACAGTGCATCACCTAGTCTTGTGACATCACTAATTAGATTGATTGTTTGAATTGTTTTTAATGACTTATAAATCTTTTGCAGGTTATTTAAAGCCAAAAAATATTTTTTACTTTATAAGACTTTTTTGATTATAAGAATTTTTTTGAGACAATAATGAATTACTGATACAAGCACTAATTAACCTATAGCTTGGGAAGAAGAGGTGGATTCATACCTTTCCCAATGGTATTTGCACATAAGTAAATATAATGAACTTGACTGGAATTTGAAGTCAGCTCTCTGATTTCCAATTGCAAGCCATTATTCATTATACTACTGACACATCTAAGCTTACAGCACCTGGTATTCTCCTCTAGGTACTGACCAGGCTCAACATTACTTAACTTCAATGTGATATGGCCTTAAGACCACTAATTGGACTCTGGAGTATTAGTAATATGTGGTACAGTACAATGAGTCATGGTTCCACTTGTTTCAGGACTGTGTGATTAAGACCTCATTAATTTATGGACCCCAATTGACAAAAAGACACGCTACAGGCTGTTAGCAGCTTCAAGATTGTGTGTGATGTGCTCACAGGGCATAGAACACCTAAACACCTCATTGACTGGAGACATCTACATTGCACTGCTTCATGGCCATTTGCATTCATTCATGGATTCCATGTACCTCAACAAGGATGGGTTAATGCCATCAGGATAATGCACTGTTATTAGATTTAAGATGCTGAAAATTTTATAAATCTGAAAAACTTCTATGGAATAACACAGTAATTCCATCTACATTTTAAGCGCGCGCGAGTTTTCCGCCCTTCCTACCACACTTGTGCGTGTGTGCACACACGCAGATTGCACCCCTTCCTCTCTCTTTCAGCTAGACGTAACAGTAATCTGGAGGAAGGAAGGTCGCTTACTAGCTCCTGCTGATAAAGTCAGCCTAACAGAATTTGAATTTTTTCCCACGCGTTTTCTTGACGTCACTGACGCCAGCGTTCCAACTCAGTTGCATCCCAATTTTCAAGCTAACTAGACGGGCAACTCATTAATTCCGTGCCCTTAACCCATATGCGGGCCGGAATATCTTATTCCTAACTACCAAATTTCAACATGTCAACCTTACACTTTCCCAAGACTCATTCTCGTCTTGATGTAACCCGCAGGTCGGACCTTCTCCACTTTCGACTAGAAAACGTTGAGATACACGGCACAGTCGTGGTCAGAACTTCATATCAACAAGTTGACTTATTTTATCCCTCGTCAGTCAACCATAATACAGACAGGGATATCCAACCGGCAATAATCACATCAAATCGATGTTAATTTTCAGCAATTAATTCAATATCCTTAAGTCAACAACTTGTTGCATTTCCCTTTGTCTTTCGACCAAAAACTCCGAGACAACTGAACTTTCGCCACTTCACCTTTTTCGACAACTATTCTCTAGTCGTAATGCGAACGTCTTGTTGAGTCTGCCTACATCTATGATCAAGGGAACTTTAAAACTTTCAACAGTTAAGAATGAGACTTCTCGTATCCGTGAACATTCTAACTACTTTGAACCTATACCAAAAAAATATTACACACACTCACAATGCAAAATTCCACAGTGAGTACTCTTTCTATTTGTGCACACCTACACCTCGTGTTAACGAGTCATATTTTTCCAGAACTTTCATTCTGATAAAACCTTTTTCCCGCCTTGTCCATCTTGCTTTCTGGTTTTGGCGCGATGATCTCGAATGACGAGACAACCTACTTGTTTCAATTTAATAAAAAATTCATATGTTTTGCAATCAGACGCCTTTGTCATTTAATTCAGGCTATCTTTTTGATATTGTTATTTATGCACGTGTTGAATGAACACTTTTCCTCTCTGTTCACTCACACAATATTTATACTTTGTTTGTGGACTTGGTAGTTTTGTGTGGTGTCTGGCACAAGGCCACCTTTCTATAAAACCAGCACTGCACGCTACCGGGTCTGCAACACTTCTGATAAATGGTGTGGGCAATATGTTCACAGTACATAAATCCAATCAAACTTACATGGAACATGGAGAAGAAGTGTATTTTTTAAGTAAGATCCTGCACCAGCAAACATCAGGGAAATGTGGACAGCTACTGAGATGTCATGGCTCAACATCTCTCCAGAAGTTTTCTAACCATTTGTGGAATCACTGTCATGTAACTGCATAGTGAGTTAAAGTGGGTCCTACTTATCACCTATCCCATGACTTTTGGCATGGCAGTGTGATGTCTGCATTTTTGATACTTTCCAAAACAAGTTATTATCATTATTTTTAATAAGGAGGGATATTGTAAGTTCAAATGCATACAATATATGGATCATTAGATATATCCTGAGAACTTTATCTTTACCTGGTTAATATCAATTATATTGTGAAACATTAATTTGCATAATAATATCTGACATCATGTATAGAAGAGAAATAAATAATCTATCGATCTATCTATCCCAACCTATTCATATCTATCTATCCCAATCCATTCATATCTGTATCCCAATCCATTCATATTTATATATCTATACCAATCTATTCACATCTATCCCAATCCATTCATATCTATCCCAATCCATTCATTATCTATCTATCTATCTATCTATCTATCTATCTATCTATCTATCCCAATCCATTCATATCTATTCCAATCCATTCATTATCTATCTATCCCAATCCATTCATATTTTCCCAATCCATTCATTATCTATCTATCTCAATCCATTCATATCTATCTATAATAATCCATTCATATCTATATATACCAATTCATTCATATATATCTATCCCAATCCATTCATATCTATCTATACCAATCTAGTCTTATCTATCTATCTATCTATCTATCTCAATCCATTCATATCTATGTATACCAATCCATTCAAATCTATCTATCTATCTATTTGTCTGTCTCAATCCATTAATATCTACCTAAATCCATTCATATCTATCTATCAATTTATCTATGTCAGCATTTTTATTAAATGCCCTGAATTTTGAAATTTCACCACAGCATAGAACATTAAATGTTTTATTAGCAAAAATGTACCTCTTGGCAAGGATCACTATTTGTAGAAAAAATAACAGGGATTTTTCCTCAAATACATGCACCCAATAAAATAATGTTTATAGTAA
>CAHIKZ030005455.1:2282500-2290000 GCA_903632075.3 Acanthosepion pharaonis | reverse complement strand
CTAAATGAATAAGATTTGTTAGATCATAATTAATAAACCCAAATAAAGTTAATATTTTTTGTATTAGAAACAACGAGTGGAAAATATATTCAAATCAGAATTCTAATTATGAATCACCACAAGCAAAATATGCAATTTTTTTTACTGTATTTAAGTAAAAATCATAAATTGTAAAACTAAAAGATTACAGAAAGGCTACCTACATTTTTCAACCAATTTCAAGAAAACTTCACTTTTTTTTTTGGCATGTAGTGTTTCTTATTGTCTTGCACACTTTTTTCTTTATTTTTACATTCAGAATGCTTTAAAAATTCCATTTACAAGACAATTATTTATAATAAAATTCTATTCAACTGGGAGACTCATAACGATTGAAAACAATGTTTTTGTTTGAGTTTGGGTTTGACCAATTCGTAAAAAAAAAAAAAACTAATTAAGACATGCGTGTCCATCAACCTTAAACAATAATCTTTGTCAATTTTATTTTTCAGTCTTTATGATGATGGATACTAGATCTATCTCTTACTGTTATATCGGGCAACGCTGGGCAACGCTGGGCTCTACTGCTAGTATATATATATATATATATATTAACAAACAGTTGCGTAACTATACCCAGAACAATCCTTGAAAATGGATGTAGTGACATTCAAAAGTACTTGGAAGAAAAAACTATAAAATAACAGTTAGCATAAGTATTTTGAAAATTTAATAATACAAAACAACTTATCAAAACAAAACAACTATCAACATTGATAGACAGAATTTATCCATATTATTTAACAAAACATGTTTGAGAGAATTCTTGCTGCCAAAATGCACCTTTTATATATGTATATATATATATATATATATATATATATATATATATATAGAGAGAGAGAGAGAGAGAGAGAGATAGAGAGAGAGAGAGAGAGAAGTACCTCCAAAAATTTGCTAAAAAAAGAATACATGAAAAAATGCACAAAATTTAATAAAAAGGAAATTTTATTGTCATAATTTTTGTGTTATTATTAAGAGGAAACATCAAAGGATTCATTTTATGTAAAAAATTTTTTATTCTTTTTAGAACCTTGGAAATTTTGGTTAAAAATCTTGTTTTTTGAAACTCAATGCATGATTATAAATTTGTATGCAACATTTGAGCATCTTTTTGATTTGAAAATTCTTGCAAAAATCAGAAAATTGTCAGATTTTAATAAAACTTCTAGAAGTTATTCAGAAATTAATTAAACTATATTTCTTATTTTTTTATATTTGCTTTTACATCTTTTACATTGATTTTATGTAATTTTGAGAAATACTCTTACATATCACTTAATGTGATATTAATTTTAAGGACAAGTCTTTGGAGAATTTAAATCTTCAAATTTTTTGTTCAGACAGAACTCCCAATTACAGAAAATCTGCTCTGAGTCATAAAATAAAAATGCAATAAAACTAAGACATTATTTAGATAGAAAAGTTTTTAATTGCTATTGTGAATAAAATATATTGTGGACATTATTGCCTTAAGAAAAAATTTTTTCAATGAATAATGAATTTTTACAAGAATTGTTTTAATTTTTTAAACATTTTAATTAGAATAATTCATAAAATTTTAAATCTCTTAAAATTCTGTATTAATCTGTATTGGTCAGGCAATATTGTTATTAAATTAAAACTATTTACTAATCATAATGGAAAAGCTTATTACATTTCAGCAACTCCCATATTTTAAAAAGAATTTAGAATTTTTATTTGTGTATAAACATGTTAAATAGCCTGTATTCCAGAATCAATGGAAGTACTTCCTGTCCCAAGAATTTTGGATAAAGATTTCTCAACCTGTATAAAAATAGGTATAAAAATGAAGTAATGTCCAAGAAGAATAATTCTCTGCATTTGACAGTGGGATCAACTTCAAAGGAATTTATAATTTAACTGCCTACAAGACTAACCCCAAACATTACTCTACCTTGCTACTGCTGTCAGTTATTGGTTGATTACTTTCATAAAGGGCCCAACCTCTAGCCCAGTCCATCCAATATAGCTCTACAGTCACTACTAAAAATTCCTGTTAAGACATCAGTTTTCATGTACTTCTTCACACAACTTACATGTTTCTCTTTGTAGCTTTTAACTACTTAAAGATGGTAGTTTATTTGCTTTCATGTCTTTAGCCAAGTTTTTTAATATTCTGCATCTTTACTCTGTTTATATTTGCAACACCCTCTTCTATGTGCCATGACCCTTCAGGACATTGGGGGTCATGGCTCTCCACAATTTCCTATCCTTTGTAAATCTTGATAGATTTTATATTTTTGTTATCTTGTCTAAACCTTGTTCTATCATCCCATTTACTGAAGCTTGCCAAGTCACTTATGCAATGTTTTCCTCTTGTTTTCAATATGTCCTGTGAGCATTAAATATTCCAAACCCTCTTTCCTCATAAGCCTGCCTGAAAAAATTTCAACTGCCTCTTTCTGAAGTTAAGTATAAGTTTCCATTTTGTTTCCATTTTCTCTAAAACTTTGTTGTTACTTACATTTGGTTCATGGCATTCTCAGCATCTTTCTGTAGAACAACATTTCTTTTGCTTCAAGTCTCTTCCTCATACGTTGACATATAGCAGGACTGATATTATGTAACAGTTCAGTACTCTTTTCTTTGTTTCAAACAGAATTTTCCCGTTTCTTAATACTTTACTTAGATTTTGAAAGGCAACTTTCACTATTCAAATGCAGCTTCAGATTTCAATGTTGCCCTTTCTGTTCCCTGTTAAAACACTTCCCAGATATTTAAATTTTTGTATTTGTTTGATTTCTATATCTCCAATTTTTAAGTTGCATGTTCAGCTGTTCCTTTTGCTAAAAAACTGTGCATTCTATCTTCTTACAATTTGATGTTTTCTTTTCACTTTCTTTCAATACCTTCTTGTCGTTTTCTTTCTACGTCTGCTATCAACACACTGTGTTATCTGCATATCTTATGTTGTTAAGATTGTGACCACCAATAATGAACCTTGATAGGACTTCTAATTTTTTATTTCTTTTATATTTATTGAATTCCTATTCTGTCTGCATGCAGGTGTTTTTTGCTTTTGTTTTTTTTAATCATACCACTCCATACAAGGCAATAAAGTCACTAAGAAGGGGTTACTGAGTGTGAAAGAATAAGAAATAAAGTGGGAACAATAGAAGAGTAAGCAAAAAAGCAGTAAATAATGATTGACATTGCATGCAAATTTTTGAATTCTTTCACACTCAGTAACCCCCTTATGTCTTAGTGGCTTTATTGCCTTGCATGGAGTGGGTGGCTGGAAAGTATAGAGCCAGAAGAGAGTTACACAAGTGAGAAGTGCAAGAAAAGGATCTGTTAGCCTCGAACTTACAGTTATATCTAGCCAACTCAACTAAATAGTAAACTGATGAGACCTTGCCACCAATCTAGTACTGCACTCAAATTCATAGAGTCTAGGTACTATAGCAAAGAATTCTTCTGAACAATTACCATAAAAGTATTTATAGAAAAGGCACAAGGAAGCTTCATTCTGGTGCTGAGAAAGTGACTGAAGCCAAGATTCCAGGTCAGGATCAATAATATTGCTGATTCATATTTGGATTTTATCAAGAATCTCTAGATATACAGCAGGAGTACTGGACCATATGTGACCATATTCAAGGCATGGAAGAATGGTAGACTTATGAATATATAAGAGATTCTGGAGAGAGTGAGGAATCTGAGGACCAATTTTGAATTTCAGTTGAATTTGTTACATTCAATTACTTGCTAATACCCATAGGAATGGTATGAATCTATCTCTTTTTCCCTTCCAGCTATGGGTAAATAGCCAGACTGACTGGGTCATGTAGCCCTGATTGACAACCAAGCTAAGGAAGGACATCCTTGAATTCAAAACTTGAGAAAGGTCGTTTAGAGAACTTGTGTCACACTGTGCATCAGTTCTCTGTATTTATCTCCTCCACAAAGTGTGGTTGGATTTGCATAAGTCTTCACCACTATAATCAAATCATATATGTGAGTATACAGGCTGTTTGGTTCTAAGAACTGAGCTGCTAGAACCTAATATCTCGAAAAAACCATGCAATTGTCCTTCACATATATATATATATATATATATATATATATATATATATATATATATATATATATATGTGTGTGTGTGTGTGTGTGTGTGTGTGTGTGTATAAATATATATAATGCAAATATATAAATGTATATAATGTATATAAATATATATTTGGGCGGTAATCTTTTTTTAAGCATCTTTTGTTGAATTTTGAGGCCATTTTCATGGTGTTGTTAATTTATCTTCATGTGTGACTGTATATCATGTTTTTTGTGTTGTTTTAAATACTAGCAGGAACATTTATTCCGAGCTTTGAATGTAGAACAATGTATATATATATATATATATATATATATATATATATATATATATAATTGTCACAAATAAAATACTAAAATCCTCCTATTTTCTACAAAGGTAATTATTAAAAAATAACATTCCTTAATAACAGCCCATTTAAAATTTTTAAGAATTCTGTGTCAGGCTACCGATACATAATGAAGTTCTCTCTCTCTCTCTCTCTCTCTCACACACACACACACACACACACACACAAAAATGTGTCACAGTATGACATTTACATATTTACTGGATTCTTATATTTTCATCAACCCACATGATTAATATTCATCACTGAATTAGATACATTAATAAAGAAGGAAATAAAGTTGAAAAATATAACTTTTGTATAAAATAAATTCTTTTATTAGGCTGCAGATTAGTTCCTTCTCTCTTTCTCTACATATATATATATATATATATATATATATATATATATAGGCACATGGCCAAATGGTTAGAATGTGAACATTCTGACCATGAGACCCTGGTTTGAATCTCACCATGGTCGATTTGTCAGGAAGGAAACTTCCAGATATTATTGGACTGGGGGGGAGAGTGCCTTAAAACCATACTACGGGTTGACCCAAGCCTTGTGAATGAAATTGGGTAGACGGATCTCTTGCGGGGGGCGTTGATAGCTGTGCTAGCAATGAAGTTACAAGTCTTCATGGCGTGAGCATCCTGGCCTTCTTCAAATTGTTGATCATGCTAGATAACACACTCTTTCCCAGAAACTGTAACTAAGGTCTTCTCAGGATAGTTGCAGTATAAACCGCAGGTCGGCTCTGTGAGTGTTGAATAAACACAAATGTGCCTGAGTGAACATCTGCAATGGGGATTTGCTAGCCACCCTATTAGACGGGTACCCTCGAATATGAGTGGTTAACTATATGTTTGTGTATCTATGTGTTCATATATTTACTTCATTCATCATTTGATGTGTAAATTGTCACCATTTATATTTCTAATTTTTTTGAATGCACATTGTTTGTTTCTGATTTTGCTGACTGTACAGTATAGTTGGGTCAGTTGAGTACAATCTTTGAGAAACCATGATGTAATTTACTCCACCAGAAATTTGGAAATGGAATTCTGTACTGCTTGGCATCCATGCCTGAATCTCTAATATGGACATCAGAAAAGATGAGAAAAAAACTCCTAAATTTGTTGGTGAGGGCCTCAGACTCAGTACAGAGGCCTACATAAAGTACCTTGAGGAGGTACTGCTGCCTGGGGTCAAGAGGTAACTGTTGGAAGACCCTATGTCTGGCAACAGGACTGTGCACCATGCCACTCAAGCAGGAGAATTCAATCATGGCTGTCAGACAATTTCTGCAACCACATCACCCCTTACATTTGGCCGCCTAATTCCCCAGACTGTAACCCCCTTGATTATTATGTGTGGGGCATAGTTGAGCAACAGAGCAATAAAACTTCTTGTAAAACCAAAGATGAACTGAAGGCAAGGATTATGGCGGCATACACTAGTTTAAATAAGGACACTGTCCAGAAGAGTTGCAGAAGATTTCAATGTCGTCTGGAGGCTGTGGTTGATACCAATGGCAATTTCATTGAATAAATTTACTCTTTAGTATTTCATGATATTTTTGTGTAATTTTGGTAAATATATCTGTTAAAATGAGATGTCAGTGTTATTTTCATTTTTGCACAATTTAGACGACAATTTATCCATTGCACCCTGTATATATATGTGTGTGTGTGTGTTCATATATTTACCCCATCATCTCTTGATGTTTATATATAAACACAAGATTTGCCTGAAATATATACACTCTTTATTAGTACATATCTTTTCTTTTTTACATAAAAATTTGACAATATTTTTATATTTAAGCATTAATTGCCAAATTATTAAATTTAATCTAACAAAGAGAACATGTCAAAACATTTTTGTGCACACTCACATATAAATATATAAAACAACATAAAAAATACATCTCAAACACTGAAAACATGAAGAGAAACTAACATCACCAAAACAAAACTCCCTTGAAAATGGTTAAAGAAATGTCCAAAATCCCTTGGGACAATGGACGGTATGGACAGTTAATGTACTCTCACACTCATGCCAAATGGAAAAATGTATGAAAACTGGAAAAATTAAATAAAAAATTAATGAAATTTTCCTTGTCTGTTATATTTAATGAAAGCTTTTTAAAAGAAAGTTTGCTGCCCAAATATACATAATATATATATATATATATATATATATATATATATATATATAGTCAAACCTAGTGAGCCAGACAAACCTTCCAAGGTTTTACCTAAGCTTTCCCTGACAATCCCTGTAGGTGAAACATTAGTAGATTTGTCTGGCTCTCTAGGTTTGACTAGGTCTGCTCTACTTTTGTATTGAGCACTTTTTTAGTTAGTTAATTACTTGTATTGGGGTTTTTTTCTTTGGGCTTTGAACCTGTATGCTGTACGATCATTTTTGACAGATGTTCATGTTCCTAGCTCTTTCTTTTTTTAAAACATTTTTTCCTTCAAAATTGATTTGATTCTTAGCAAATCAAGAAACCGAAGGTTTTCCGAGATGAGTGTAGTTACCTATATATATATATATATATATATATATATATATATACATAAAATATATATATATAAAAATAATATCCGTTGGTAGGGATAATTGCACGGAGGACATGAATCCAAAGAGAGCTCAGTGTAATAAACAGAGTTAATATATTAATCATAATTACAAGTATAGCCTGTAATTATGATTATATATATATATATATATATATATATATATATATATATATATATATATATATATGTGTGTATGAATAAATATAGTCTTACGGTATTTATGGGATAAAGTGCTCAATATCAGAGATAGAGTGTGTGTAAATATAAATGTGAACATTGAAGTCAACACTTAGAGGCGACAGGCTGTTTAATGTTAGTCGCAATTGCCAGACCTGACGATTGCGTCTAGTGGCACCCAAGCTCAGTAGGTAGCACATGACATATCCATTCTTTTTTCATGCAGTCATGTACTACCTATTGAGGTGCTACCTATCGTTTCCTTTCTTTTGAAGGTGGGCATCAATGGCCAT
>CAHIKZ030005455.1:2167500-2277500 GCA_903632075.3 Acanthosepion pharaonis | reverse complement strand
GATGAGTTCTTCTTGCAGTAGTTGTTACATTTATATTTTGGTGAAATTTAAATGTATAGCATCTTTGATGATTTTTAAGACCTGCCCTTCTTAGACAGAAGGAAACACATTCATTACACGTGGGATCAAATTTTGTTCCAACATTCTCAGGCAAATTATCATCAAGGACCTTATGAACATCTCTTTTCTGTTTTACTTACATTATTTACATTATTTGGACTGTTATCCTCATCTTCATTGCCATATTCACAATGTTTTGGCCGTTGTACGCTCCAACCTTCTTCAGGTGATTGGAATTTCACTCCAAACCCCTGTATTTCATCCACCGGGGTAGATTGTTCTAGTTTCACATGCCATGCCTCTTCCAGGTGTCTCAGTTTGTGTATTCTCAATCCTGTTGAACATAGATAAAAATGAAATATCAAGAAACTATGGTATCATGGCTATTGCCAACAGGGGTGAGAAGAGAACCCATTAATCTAACTAAACTAAATAAGCAATTAGGCTTGCGTGATGATAACTTAACATACATGATAACCACTACTCTCACCCTGTGAATAGTTAGACATCCATTCAATGTAAGCAACCAAATAAAAGCCCTGTAAATTTTACAAGGTCTATAAAGTAATGTTTAGTGATAGCTGCAAAGATAAACATATTATGATCAGATTTTGCTCAGTGGTTGCACTAGGGCAATGGATACTCACCATGCTACATCCACAAAGTTGAAGCACCATCATTTCCCCCATAGAGGAAGTACCACTCAAACAGCTCTTTCCCAAGACCCACTGATTTATGGAACAGACTTCTGCAAAGATCCTTCCTCAAACACTTTGGGTCCATTGCATTCACTTACATGAAAGGTAGGAATCCATCTCTCTGTCCCCTAGCTATCAATTAAAGGGTTTGTATCTAGAGAAATCATTTTTATTCTCAAAAAATTGTTAATGCAATATTCACTTACAAAAAAAAAAAGAATTATTCTTACAATCCAAAATATATTTCAGCTTTAAATAACCCACAAACTGTAAAAAACAAATGAAATCAAATCCCCAAACACTACAACCTTAATCTCGTCAAGTCAAGGGTCAATCTTTATCTGTCCTCTATATCCTCATAATATTCACTTCTTACTTCCTCTTCTTACATTCCTATCACACAACTCACTCAGGAGGTGTCTACCTTGAGTGGCTCTTGAACCTTGTAATCATTAGTAAAAGAAATTGTGGCTGAGTTGTTAAAATGTTAGAGTTTCCAGCATGAGACACTCGTTTGAATCTTGCCATGGTTGATTTGTCAAAGAGATGATTCCTGCTTGTGGGGAGATGATCCCATTGTGTGTAGGAAGTGCCAAAAAGGTCATATCCCAGGTTGATCTAAGCCTTGTGAGTAAAACTGGGCAGACAAAACTCTTCAGAAACAATGTTTCTGTGAGCCGCCCCAAGTGATTGTTCAAGCATACTATCCTTGCTCAACTACTGATCATGCCAGATGATGCACTCTCTCTCCCAGAAATGAAGAGCCACTCAGCATAGTTACAGCATAAACCAGAGATTGGTTCTGTAGATGTTGAAGAAACACAAATTTGCCTGAACTGGTATCTGCAACAGGGATTAGATAGCTGCTCAAGCAGGCAGGCATACTCAGAAATGAGCAGCAAACCACTACATTATATTAAATACAGTTGTTGACAGAATTATTTGCTCGTACTAAATATTTGTATATTTTCTAAGGAAATACGAATTGTAAGTACTCACTGAATTTACCATAAATAGTTGATTTTGTATTTATTTTTTAATAATTCGAGAAATTTTTAGTAGTTTTGATCTATTACATTAATAGTTCTAGCTTTTTCTAAAAATTGATGCAGTCCAAAATTATTCACCCTCGCCTTATGAAAATTATGAAATAATATTGCTCTATGGCAATTGTGATGTTTTTTTCTTAATTTGACATTTAATACAAACCGCTTTGAAAATGAAATAGTATTGAGCTGATTCTATAACATTCTAAAAGGTAATGAAGAAGACAATATGTGAGTGTCATGTACCATGATAACCTATTCATTCTGCAACCATGATGAAAACTTGAGAAGCTCAGAATGAAGATAGTTGTTGTGTATAAACAAGTTGATGGATATACACCACTTTCTAAGTGTGTAAATGTTCCAAGATTGACAATTTGTAGCATTATCTAGAAGTATGAGACTCATTGTGTTGAGAAAAAATTAAGGACTTGCAGAAAACAGTTTATTTCTGTGATAATGGGAAGGAAAATTGTTAGAGATGACTTGAAGAATCCTTAACAACAAAAGACATTGCCAATGATGTAAAGATATCAGGGCCTAATATATCGACAAAGACAGTCATTAGATGCTTTCATCGAGCAGGACTTTGAGCTTGTCACCCAAGGAAAACTCCCTTGCTTAAAACTTAGAACACAGATTAGCTTATGTTAAACGTCATCTAGAAAATGAGAGTAAATATTCAAACTCTGTTTTATGGTCAGATAAAACAAAACTAGAATTATTTAGTCACATGAACTCCTGTTATGTATGAGAGAAAGTCAATGAAGCTCACAAACCAAAGAATACCCTTCTTACAATTAAGAATGGTGGTAGGAGAATTCTACTCTGGGGATGTTTTACTGCATCTGGACCAGGAGAACTAGTGAGAGTACAGGGTATCATAGATAAAGAGCAGTATTTGGCTATTCTTAAAAATAATATAAAAAGAAGTTAATAAAAGCTGTCTTTGGAGCATCACTGGATGTTCCAGCATGACAATAACCTGAAACACATGGCCCGAATTGTTATAAAATATTTAGTTGACAGCAAATTTAAGATAATGGCATACCCCCACACAAAGTTATGATCTAAACTCCATTGAAAATTTATAGGCATATTTGAAGAAAAAGTAAAAGAAAAAACTGCTTTGAATTTGAAGGAACTAGAAGCTATTGCCAAGGAAGGATGAAGTAAAATATCTATCAGTGTGTGTAGCAATCTTATAAGGAATTATAAAAATGATTAAAGGCAATAATCAAGAATAAAGGCTACACAATTGATTATTGAAGCAAAAGGGACAATAATTTTGTCTTATGTTAAATGTATTTTTGGTGTTTTTTGTATTATTGCTTGACATTAGAATAAAAAATTTGTTGTGGGCATCATTACACATTTTTCAATTCCATTATTTCATCATTTGTGAAAAAATGTATGGGAAACTTCTATGAAAATTTGAGGTATTACAGCTTTATTTGTAATTATGGTTGAGGGGAGGAGAATAATTCTGTTCACAACTGTAGATGTTTATCCCACAGGAAAGAGCAAAAAGGTCATTTATCTTCCCTACCCCTGGATCAATAGCTTATTTGTACTTATTTATATTGATACACTTGTTTATACTTATACTCAATAAAGAATAATAATACAGTACAATTGTTTTATGGAAGTACAACTTTAAGTTCCTTTATAAAAAGAATGCATTGTTATTTGCCAGTGTTCTTATTCCAAGGTTGCTAATAAGATTTTATTTTAATATATCATTTCATCTGTTGTAGTTACAAACAAAAATAAAAATAAACCCCTTTTACAACATGCAAACAAAAAAGTAATCGTTAAAGCTTTAATCAGATGACTTTGAACCCAGAATTCTAAAATAAGATTTTTTTTTGATTATGTACCTGTTATATTCTGTGCTAATAGGAATATATACTTGAAAAACAAGGTGGATAAAATAAGTAAAGGTTTATTGTAAAAAACCAGTACAATAAGAATAAAGGTAACTGTTATGCACAAGGTCATAGCAAGTCAATCCAGTAGTGAGCGCTACTATTGGAAGGTCAGTAGTTCTAGCGTAAGTCTGAATCGTACTCAACAGATCCCAGCTAGTATATTTAGCTACCACCCCACGAGGGTTGCATGTGGCACAAGGCCGGTTTAACATGGGTTCTCCGAGCCTGTAGGCACGGCCAAAAATATTCTCTTTTTGAACCTGCATAAATGGATTCAGGGGCAGTCTACCTCCCCGAACGAGACTCTGCCCTATGGCGAAGCCTCATCCGGGTTCCTCTTCGCCCGAAGGCAGAGAGTTTGACTGTTTAGCTGGAACAGGTCGCAGCTAGACTCTGTAGTTCATTGACTTACAGCTACTTATAGGTAGTTACTACCTATAGTGTAATCACCCATGGGAGTGACAGGTTATTCCACTGCATCAGTAACTTTGCTGGGATCAGATAGAATATGGCTCCCTGAATATTATGACAAGATAGAAAAAGTGAGAGCAGACTCTTATCACAACTTCACCTAAACCAAAGCACTCAAACACTTACAGCCTCATCATGTTGAAACATTGGTTCCCATACGATTACTGAAATTAGGCAACATCGAGCCTGGTCAGTACCGAGATTAGTGACTACTTGGGAATACTAGGTGTGTAAGCTTGGCTGTGCAGTTCATGTAATAGACCATTGGCTCAGAATTTTTAATTTGGAGAGCTGAGTTCCTATTCTTGTTGGTTTCATTATATTCATCTACATGAAAATACCTTTGGGAAAAGGAATTCACCTCTTCTCCCACTAGGTAAATTAGTAAGACTTGTATCAATAAAGCATTATTATCTCAAAAAAAAAAAAAATTTTACAATCTAAAAATATCTTGCTTTAAATAACCTGCAAAGGGTTGATAAGTCATAGAAAATGAATCAATCAACTCAAACCAAAGCACCCTACTCCTCAACTTGCATGTTGTTGATAGATTTTTTTTCAAGTTGTCAAGACATTTTTATAAATTCCTACTGTAATGAAAAATTAAGCACAGACTCTCACCATATCTTCACATAAACCACTGGATTTTCATAAAAAGACAGCAACAATTGCTATGAGCCGCTTGAAATTATCAAATTCATCTTTCTACAAATACACTGAGCAAATTTGTCCAATATTAACTCATTATTATTTGTTTGAATAAATTTGCTTGTTTGTTAAGCTTAAGACACTGTCTGTTGATGCTATTTTCATAATCCAAAGTGACACTTTTCAACTTTCTTCTTATGACCCACGATTCTTCACTTGCAAAAGTTCTATTGTGATGAATCTTTATTGGTGGGATCTTAACACAAGATTTAGATTATTACTTTATATCCTTGATAACCATGCCACATATCCAACTCATGGAAAATTGTCCCTGTGTCTGGAAAAGTAGGAATAAATGCTAAAAAATATACACAATTTAAGAAATGGCTTGTTAATTTTAACACCTCCAAAATGAAACTTCTATCTGAAAGACACCTGCCTACCTTCCATCATCATAACTTGTGCCTTCCCAGGCTAACATTTCTGACTGACATGAAGTGGAAAGATTATATTGAATCCATTGTTAGGTCTTCTGTTAAGAAATTTGGTTCACTGTGCCATACTAGACAATTTTTCTCTTTTGAATCTATCTTACATATTTTAAAAATCAACCATTCATCAATGCTTTTGATATTGCTGCCACATATCGTCCATTTCTCTTGCTGTATACTTAGAGATTCTTTGGGCACCTCGATGTGGTGTAATGGTTAGAAAGCTTGTCTTGCTAGATCAATTACGACTGAGTAGTGAGTTTGATCCTCACTGGGTGCCCCATACTTTCGGCCTTGTGCCATATCTAAGCCACTCTTAGAAAATCACTATACTTAGAGATTCTTGATAAAATCCAAAAAAGAATCAGCAATATTATTGATCCTGACCTGGTCTCTTGGCATCAATCCCATTGCCATAACATAGTTTCCCTGTGCCTTTTATATAAATATTTTCATGGTAATTGTTCTGATGAACTTTCCTCTGTGGTATCTAGACTTTATAAATTTAAGTACTAAATTGGTGGCAAGATCTCATTTTACAGTTGAAATGGCTAAATGTATCCGTAAGTTCTATGCTAATAGTTTCTTCTATCACACTTCTCGCTTGTGGAACTCTCTTCTGGTCCTATATTTTTGAGCCAACATTGATTTTCAAAAATTTAAATGCAACATCAATCATTATCTACTGTCCTCTTGATTACACTTCTATTTTTCTTGCTTCTTAATAATGTCTCTCTTTTTTTTGTTATTCTTTCACACTTAGTAACCCTTTGTGTCTTAATGGCTTTACTGCCTTGTATGGGGTGAAATGATTTTAAAAAAATGTAGTGCATATTTTACACTCAAGCTATGGATTTTATTTTATAGAATCAGAGACAGATCATTTTTTTCTCTCCATATTTATTCTATATAGCACATGCTATATTACCAAATTTTCACTGAGCTAAGGGTTTAAAATGGAAAAAAGCCATTAGTTTTTGAGTGTTTGGTGTGTATCCATTAAGTTTTAGACTTTTGGATATTTGTAAAAGGATAGTAAAAACAGAACAAACAAGTTACATCAACATATTAAAAAAATAATAAATGTATTTTCATATATTATGTTCTTTAAATTTTTAAACAGGTGGATTAAAGAATATAAATAAAATATATAAAGAATATAATAAATATATTAAAGTTTATTTTTCAATGTCTCTTTCTTTTGTGCATAAGGAACAAAATATATTTTTCATTAATTCCACTTGTAAGCTTAAAGTTTATCAAATAAGATATGTTTCAAAGTAGGTTGATTTGATTTGAAAATAATAAGAATAGTACAATAAAAGTCTAATTGAAATAGTTATTTCTTACTGTTATCAATTATAATTTAAGGGGTTACCTTTGATGTCAGGTTACTCATTGCCATGGTGATAAGGGAAGTGATTAGACTTAGGCCAAAAGGTATTGCATGTCAAGTGAATGAATTGTCTTTGTGCTTACTTTGTTAATATCATTGTGGAGTCAGTAGCCATGGTCAAATGCTAAATATCAGAACTGTCCAGCAAACAGAATTGACAAAGTTTGCAATAAGCAATAAGAAGAGAGAGAAAAGTACAGGGCAAAAGTAATATGAAGCAAGCAAACAATATATGCAAGGAAAATCAACAGTAATAAGGCAAAGCAACAGTAATATTGCAAAAAGTTCACAAACTAAGAATTGGCATCAACACACAAAAGCAAGTTCAGACAAGCAAACAGCATCCTGACTTCAAGACATGAGAGATTGAGACTGAGTCAGATGAAACTGCAAACTGGCCTATTTTATTGGCTAGAAAAAAATCCCAATATGCATGTCTGTGTTTCTGCCTATAAAAGGGAGAGAGGCAAGTATTTTGTAGTCATTCCCAAGGATTGAAATCAGCATTTATTATGTATGCTTATTATATCAGCTTCTATAAAAGTAGATTGATGTGTTTATTTAATTTAAAGATCATTGGCTGAAAAACAATTTTATTTTTATGCTTTAATGTTGAGCCAATTTTAAATATTATACATAAAGAATAGACTAAAAATGGAGTATTGTTGCCATATCTGAGCTGGAGCTAATTGGTCTATTCTCCACTCTTCAGCCTCTTTCCTACAAACAAAACATAGCAAGCCTAACACTATCAATAATTCCATAGAAAATATTTTTAGAGTATCATGTTGAACTGGAAATTATTTATTTCTCTGACAGACCTTTGTTGGTTTTTACTTTCCAGTATGTTAGAAGGTCCAAAGTGAAAATTTCTGTTAGAATTTTTTTTTTAAATATGGGATATGAGGGAAATGAAGGTGATTCAACTTTTTGGAAGTAGCATGCCGTGTCCTAGTTGTAAAGGTCTGAAATGGTGAAACTAACAAATAGAGCTCATTTGAATATTTGCTATGGAATTAGTGATAGAGTAGTGTTAGGCTTGCAATGTTTAGTTTTTGGGAAAGAAACTGAAGAGTGAAGAATAGATTGTGTAGCTCCAGCCCAGATATGACAACAATACTTCACTTTTAATCTAATCTTTATCTGATATTTTTGGTTTAATCTGAATTTATTTACTTTTATATCATGTCTCTGACACTATGAGCAACATGCTGTATGAATTGTAACTTTATCAGGGTCCATAATTTTATATGTCAACCTGTTACTCTGATTATATTTATTGCTGTCGTCCCCTCTATAATAGAATTTCATTGTATTACATGCTGAGCAAAGATATTTGACATAATCATACATATATACATACATACATAGCTGTGTCTTTTTGTTGACACTGGACTGAGATTAATCTTGCACAAAGCAAGATGGGTTCTGCCTGACAGAGGATTTATCATAATGATTTGAGATAAGGTTTTACAAGGCCAGACACTCATGGTAGTTCAAGTACACTGAATGTTTTTATTGAAACACCATATCTTGGAAGGTTGCCATCTATGGTTTGAGACCCCATCCTCACCTTATATCCAAAAAAGAATCAGCAAAATTATTGGTCATGATCTTTTGTCTCAGCTTCAGGCCCTTTTCTACCACCATAAAGTTGCCTCCCTGTGCCATTTCTATAAATACTTTCATAGTAATTGTTAAGATGTACACTTAATAGGGTGCCAAACCTTATGAATTTACACCATTGTGTAAATGAATTAAAACAACTGCTTTAGTTTCCTTTTCACCATTCAGTCAGTTCTAGACCCACTGAAGTGACAGGGTATAATCAATTTCAATTTTTTCCTTAGATTAGGTGTGCAGTAATATGAATCTATTTTCAGGTTGTATGATGAAATTTGTTTGGCCTTGAAAAATATTGCGTCATCTGATTTTTATCATCCCGAGACACTATTGTCTCAACTGTTGATTAGTTGTCCTACAGCTATTGTATGTGATGGACATTACTCCAAGGAAGTGTTCAAAAATTGTAACATTGTACGAACACACTGGCAAGCCTTATCAGTGAGCAAATCAAAGTACTATCGACTGACTTGGAAACTCCCCTGATTTAAATCCAATCAAGAATCTATGGTCAATCTGCAAGGAACGACTTTGTAGAATGGATATATGAAGTACTAACATGTGCACTGGGTCATGTTTCATTGGAAAAATACAAAAATAAGTAAATAATAACGGAATTATTTGTTTTGTTGCAATTAATTTGCCCAAGGGTGTATGCATAGTACTAGATTGATGACAAACTCTCATCAGTTGAATTGGCCAGAGATGTAACGGTAAGTTCTATGCTAACAGTTTTTTTTCACACTTTTCACTCGTGGAACTCTCTTCCGGTTCCATGCTTTTCAGCCAATTTTGACCTTCAAAAATTTAAATGCAATGTCAATCGTTATCTACTTTCTTCCTGAATACTCTTCTATTGTTCTCCCTCCTTAATAATGTTTCTCTTTTTTCTTATTCTTTCACACTCAGTGTCTTAGTGGCACAATGAGGCAGGTATATTTGGTATGCTTCTAGTTATTATGATGCCTTTTCAGATGATTTACATAAACTCTTCTCAATAACAGTATACATTCTCACACATACACCACATTTTCAAGACTGCATATTAGCAAAACTGAGTGAGTACCTCTTTGGAGATCATGCTTCATTTGAGTATACCTGAAACATTCATCCTCAAGGCATTGTATCCCTCCCTTATAAAGTGCCCCCACTCTGTATGAGTTAAAATATACACACAAACATACATGCACACACAATTTGAATTAAATTAAAGTTGACATTTGTGTTGTATGGGCTAATTTCCCTTTTTGCCTGGCAACAACCCCTGGTTAACTGGAAAATATTATAATCCTCAATGTGAAGCTCTTTGAAGTCATTTTTATGACTCCTTCTGTATTTAAACTGAATATATTTCCTAATAAATTCACTATTTTAAATGTGCAAACAATTTAGAATTGACATTTTATAATCTTGCCATCAGCAAAGTGACAAGTAGCAATTTAATATGCATTAAGAACAGTATGTGAGGATAGAATATATAATGATCTATATATAATGATGTATATATAATGATGTATATATAATGAGCTATATATAATGAGGTATCTATAATGATCTATATATAATGATGTATATATAATGATCTATATATAATGATCTATAAATAATGATCTGTATATAATGATCTGTATATCAGAACAATGTTGGTTAATTGAATGATGAAGTGGAAAGGACTAGAACAATAACAAATGTGTAGGGTAAGTGAATGCGATTGGCTAGTCTGCAAGCTTGAACCTTTGTGCCCGTAAAAGGCAAGTTTTTCCCTTGACACTACTACTATTTTAACTACCTTCAATCATAGACAATGTTTATTGTTTTAAAAAATGATGATTAGAATTATAATAAAACTTAAACATATAAATGTGAATTTATACATTTTCTTTGTTCTTGAGAATTTACAACAAAAATAATAAACATTATTTATTTATAGATTGTTTATTTACACTATTTATTATATTGTTTATTGGAATGGTTGGCAAAACATCAGTTAATTGCCAATTGATTCAAACTTTATAAAATGGTAAATAATAAGGGATTCATTATAGTTGGTTCACACATTTTAATAATTTGGTAAATGTATATAAATTTTTGAACACAAATTTTCATAATTATTTCTTTATAAATTGGTAAATGATAAACATTGTATTGCATTAGTTTTAATTGCATTAAGTTTTAGAATGTTGTAAATAAAAAATTATTCTTGTAAATAAACAATCTAATAAATAAATAGTGATTAATATATTTTTGTAAATTCTCAAGAACAAAATAAAATGTATAATTTCACTTTCATCATATGCCTAGGTTTTTTATTACAATTCTAATCATCACTTTTTAAAACAATAAACATTGCTGAGGAGAGAAGGTAGTTAAAATAAGAGAGGTGTTAAGGGAAAAACCGACCTTTTGACACTAACTTTTTTCTGTGAATGAAAGTTCAAGTTTGCTGGCTAGACTGTGTGTCCAGACATATCTTACAAAAAGAAGTCGTTAAAAAAATTTTAAATCACAAAAATTTTAAGTTTAGTGTTGATAGATGAGAAACTAAATTCAAATGTAATGACAAATGATGAAAACACATTCTTAATGGAATCCATTGAAATTAATTTTTATTATCTTATCAATGGTGTAGCTTCTCACAAGAGGAGATTATAAGATGTTTCCAAAATCAATGTAACTGATAGGGTTGGCATGTACTACTCACTGAACCATCCAACCAAAGAGGCCCAAACTTTTGGGGCTCTGAGCAGTGCTTTGTAAACCTTGCTATCTTATCAACATTTGCTTTATTTCTACCTATGTTTATATATATTACAAATTAAACTAAGCACAACTGACTATTAAAGGATGACAATTTTTTTGCGGATTTTGATGTTATTCTGGGGCCTTTTTTCATCCAAACCCATGAATTTGTTTTGCTAATGTTAAATTTTGCGAAAACATTATATAAAATTCATTATTTTTATCTATAATGTTGAATGTGTTAAAATTATTCAACTTTTTAACAAGAAAATCTCAAGTTGATGCTAAAAATTGCCACAAAACATTGTTGATTTATTAAAGATAGAATGATCTATTTGTATTTAGAGACATTATATTTATTTTCAATTTTTCTAGTTGAATTATTCACCTATATTGCATATGATCCATTATTGTACATATTAGTTTACAATAAAATTTGTATTCTATATGAATAGTACCATATGAAAATTGTGATGTAGTAGATTAGGGACTCTATATCATAGATTTGGGTGAGCTTCAAAGATTTAGAGGGGGTGGGGGTTATGAGACCCTTGCTCCAGCCCTGGTAACTGCAATATATTAGCCTACTGATTGAAAGAAATAAACTCTTATTTTAACTAAAGAGACAATTGCAGGTAGCCTAGTGGTACAGAAAGTAGAATTGGTAAGCTGAGTTGAAATTCCAGTCTAGTCTGTCACATGCACATTCTCGCTAATACTCTTAGGATAGATGTTAATTCATTTCTTCACCTCCCAGCTATGGGTAAAATAGAAGTGTAGCCTTGAGTGGCAGCAAGTCTAGGAGAAGGATAACTCCAAATTGTGGAAATGGAAAAGGGAAATCACTCCACTATCTTTGCTAGAAAGTCATGCAAAATCACATATAATAAAGAAAAAGAAGTTGTACAGATCCCTGATAAACCTGAAGGGATGTGGCTTTTAAATAAAGGGAAAAAAAGCCCACTAAATTACATGGCATCAATTAAAAAATTAATCATTGCACAATTTGATCCTTCTGTGTTTTATAATTTCCCTTGGTCATTTAATAATCTATTTTTTAAATTTCATTCTTGGGACATGATTTTAATGCAGTTTCACTATTGTGTAAAATAAAAATATTCATTACACTTTTTTTGAACACTGCATGCTTTTGATATCCTGACAAAAGTCAATGAAATAGAGAAAGGAAAGAATATTAATTGGTTAATAAAATATTCGCTTTAAAAACTATAGTGAATAATAGATGTTTTAAGGTTAAAGAGAATCGTTATATATTTGTGCAGTAAAATAAATTACAGCACTGCCTTCTTACTAGAGTATTAAAAAAGCATCCAAAAATAGATAAATAAATAAAATTAACAAACTTTACTTTAGTAATTTAATTTGAAGGTAAAAGAAAAAAAAGCTATTTTGTTTTGTTATGAATTTGATTAGAAACTTTAAAAATAAAATCTCAAAGTACTTCTTTTTTATTGAAAGCAATATTAATATTTTTAGAGTAGACCATCCGTAAGCAAATAAGAAAAATAATAGAAAAAAAAATTTAAAAAAAAAACGAACAAAGACATATCGCGCATAAAGAACCAGAAAATCGTTATTTGATCAAAAAAGCTTGTTAAACAAAGTCACATGACCTAAAGCACTAATTTCTTTTCTTTCTTTTTCTGTAAAAGTAACGTTGTAAAAGTTCAGAATTGTAACAATTGTTTTTATGCGAATTTGTTTGCATTAATTTTTAATATTGCATCAAGACGGTTACTTATTTATTTTTTTTAAAACAATTGACGTTTCTACTCTTCCACGACCCCCCCCCCGAAATAATAAATAAAAATTATCAATATCATCATTAATTGAATTCCGTTTCGTGTTGTAAAATGATGACAATGTGGTGGTGTGTTGCAATACGAGTTGGATGACTGAGATGGAAGCCGACGCTAGTTGCAAGGGTTCTGTTGCTGATCAGCCACTATCATATGTGGGCTCGTTTCCCACCCACCATTTCTCCCTTCATTGTTGCAACGCCCACACAATACACAGGCACACGTGCGCTCTCTGTTTCCTTCTCATTCTCATCCTGCTCTTAGACACTAAGTCGCTACGAGGACATAAAGAAAAAAAAAAAAGGAAAAAAACAACAGACAAACCGAAAGGGGGTGAGGAAATAGAAAAAAAAGGAAAAGAAAAAGAACTATTCTTTTCAACTTACCGCCCTGTTGCTCATTGCACTTGAATTATTTAAAAAGAAATTTAATGCTAATTTATTATTATTATTATTATCATTATTATTATTATTATTATTATGATGATGATGATGATTATGATGATGATGATGATGTATCTAATGAATGAATGCGCTGAAGGTGTTGGCGAGGAGAAAAAAAACGGACCGCGTTAAAGCAGACGAATCGGAAGTAGCCAGACGTGTAGCTGTCTATTTGCGCTCGAATCGAAAGACAAATAAAATTGAAACCACTAATTCCACAATATCACCAGTGATGCGCATCTATCTATCTATCTATCTATCTATCTATCTATCTATCTATCTATCTATCTATCTATCTATGTCGGATGTGCACGTGCTGCGTGCACATGTCATAACTGGCGCACACAAAGTGCCCATAAAGAGTGAAATACGTATTTAAGTACATCACATGCAATATAGACTAAAGCAATTCAAATATAAGAACTGTCCAAAAAGATAATCTTATTTATTTGGGACATTAATTATTTGCATGTCTTAGCAAGGCTTATGATGCGAAAATCGACATGAAACCAAAGGTCGGGTTTTTGATGTGATCTCTCTTTGATTGTCCGAGAGATATTCATATCAAACAGCAGACATCATGAAATGCCATAACTTCTACTTTGAGAGTAATAAAGTGGTTTTCCCAACAGGACCTACTGTCCAGTTGGAATGATGCTTCCTGATTAATGTTTTAACATATAGATAGATAGATAGATAGATAGATAGATAGATAGATAGATAGATAGATAGATAGATAGATGTGTTATTTTTGTATCCCAGTTCCTATGGAAATTTCATGTTGCTATTTTCTTTTTAGAATTTATTAAATAATTTATCGTTTTATTTTTCTGATTTTCAATTGCAATTTTTTTTATTATATTCCGCTTTTTTTTTAATTCAAGGAAATTAAACTGAGATACATTTGTCATTGGTTGTTCTTTAAAAAACTAACGCACTTGGCATAAAAAGTGTCTTCTTTGTTGCTCTGTACACGTGATTTTTTTCTCCTCTCTCTTTATCTCGAACGTTTTTAAAAAAATTATTACATAATTGCAGAAAAAGACACTTAAGTAAGAAAGGAATGACAATGTTATATAACAATAACATATTGTAAAAATTATTATTATTATTATTAAAATGAAAAATATAAAACAAATTTTCAAAACCTTGTCAAGACACTGCCATAATTTATGATAAAAATACCATAATAAATCTAATCAATAATTCATCATGTGATATATGCCTAAGCTTACATCTACGTACGTACGTACGTACGTACGTATCATACATCCATCAACGACACCGAAGTCATCCCTGAAATGTTCGTTTGGGAGTTATGAGTCCAGGGGGTGGTCTTTCGGTCACGAATCAATTTCCACCATGTATGTTATGTTATGTTATGTATGTATGTATGTATGTATGTATGTATGTATGTAGGTAGGTAGATAGATAGATAGATAGATAGATAGATAGATAGATAGATAGATAGATAGATAGATAGATAATGAACAGAATGAGAGATGATAATGAACAGAATGAGAGATGATAATGAACAGAATGAGAGATAGATTATAGATAGATAATGAACAGATAGATAATGAACAGAACGAGATTGATAGATCTTCTTAAGTTCAGTGTGATGTCTTGAAAGCTTCTAATTTAAAAACCTACTGAATAAGTTGCTAAAAACAAATAATTCTAAATTACTTTCGAAAAAAAAAATCACTGGCTTATGCATTTAAATTTTACAAGAATTATGTGTGTGAGAAGCTGGGTGTGAGGAAGCAGTCAGTGCTTTAATTACAAAGCAAGATTCATCCAATAATCAATGAAATACCCTATGTTTTACCTGCAACCCAGTCAAGCCACCTCTTTTGTATCTAAAATTCGTTGCATTTCTTTCCTATTTTCTTCCCTTTTCCTTTATCTGCTAATTCTTCGTCTTTTTCCCTTAATCACGAGCAACAATTTCTAAATAAAAAGCTTTTATTCTTTTCTTCACAAGATCTTTTATAAACAAAGAAATATTTTTGTGTCATAAATTTAAAATAGACGCATGATGACCAAGTATATTTTCTTAGAACTAGAAAATCTAAATGTTATTTCCCTAATAGCACCATGAATATTATTTAAATCTCTACTACTAAATTTCCACTTATCATCAAGAATTCCTATTGAACTTTGAACACGACAAAATCACAGCTGCTGCTGCATTTTGATGTCATTACTATTATTATAAACTCCTCCTCCAATTCACTTGGCAATAATTTTCAAATTATTATTATTATAAAAAAATAAAGAAATATTGTATCATTAAATACGTGGTAAAACAATCCTTTAAGATTAAACTCTTTGAGTATATCGTCACGATATTTAATTAAAGCCTCAACGTTATTGTCGGATGAGCAACGGTGGCTGTAGTTTCATCCCACTCCTTCGCTATTTAGTGTAATTCAGTGCGGAGCTGTAACAATTTTATTATTCCTCATTATTATTACCTCATCCCGCTACTCAAACGATGAATGTCCTTAAGTGCGGGTCTACTTTTACCATGACGTCAGTGTGAATGGCAGAGCGAGTTGTTGTTTACAAATTGGTCTACTGACCGTGCGTCACCATCGCACCAATTTTAGGGGATACAAACCTCAAAAGACTTTTTTTCTAGTTCGGTTTACATTTAAACAGCCAAAGTGGAGTCGTTTTCGGTAGGCAACCGGCTGAAAAGCACAGCCAATATGTTCAATGCCGTCTCCAGCTGGTGGGGAGCTATCCAGAAGAAAGGAGACGACGAACCGAATAGTACCAGTGGCCAGGCACAGCCTGAAGCAGAGGACCAAACAGAAGCTCCCAAAACAACCCCTGAAGGAAAAGATGCTTCTAAGACTGAGGAATCTGGCGCTGATGGTGCCACGGCAGCTGCACCAACATCGGCCACCACGATTCCAACACCTCCTGCGTCAGGAGGGGAAGATTCCCCTCCGACTGAATCGGCCTCTGAGCATGAATTGAGTGGGTCCGACACGGCCATTCCACCTAT
Organism: Acanthosepion pharaonis; assembly: GCA_903632075.3. Taxonomy (NCBI): domain Eukaryota; kingdom Metazoa; phylum Mollusca; class Cephalopoda; order Sepiida; family Sepiidae; genus Acanthosepion; species Acanthosepion pharaonis. The sequence goes on along the minus strand of CAHIKZ030005455.1, from coordinate 2,261,115 downwards.
TCCACCTTTGCCTGGCAAACCCAAGAAAAAGAAGAAGCTTAGGGTCCCTTCGGATGGGGCCGGAGACGAAGCGCTACTGACCAGTAGTGATGACGAAGATGCCGAGGGTCCCGATGTGGTAGACGAGAAAATTGAAGCGGCCAAGCAAGCTATTGAAGATGTGTCCACTAAAGCTGTCTGCGCAGCCAAAGAATGGGGAAGTATGTGCAAATATAATCCTTTTTAAATTTTAAATTCTTCTTTTGGTCTAATTCTTGCTATATTGTCTCATTTGTCAGTGTCGTTGTTCACGCTAATACCGTTTCTTTTCCATTTAAATTAAACTAGTTTAAAGGTGAAAATGTCACTCCGAATATCACGAGAAAACAAAAACTTATATATATATATATATATATATATATATATATATATTTTTTCGGGGTAACCTTTTTCCATTTGCTTCGTCTCTAGATTATTGAAAAAAAAATTACAAAAAGCTATCTAAATTTTATCCTAAAATGTCGAATTTATATTTTTATTTTATTTTTAATTAAAAATGCATTTTTAATTTGAGTCTTTGACACTTTGTGTCGTTTACTTTGAAATTGATCCGAATGAAAATTGCCATAATATAATAATAGTTACGATTATTTTGTCATTCTTATCGGTATTGATCCTCTGACTTCTTTTCTTGTAATCTGCCCTTTTATTAAAATTCCGTTTTTATGACCTCTAAAATTTTAGTCACAAACTAACATGTCTCTTAACATTTTCTAAAGATTTTTTTTAGACAAACTGAAAAGTAAAACTTAGTTTAATAATTACCAAAAAATGCGAGTGAGTGATGTCAACAACAAAAAGTCAAGACGGAAGTAAAAAGAAGAAAAAAAGACAAATTCGTAAATATGCTGTTTGTCTTTTTCTTGAGGAAGGATAGGATTTTTTTTTAAAGTCTGAGTAAACTCAGTTTTTTAAACACTCTTAAAAACACCCTTTCTTAATTCTTTATGAATTGTGTTTAGTTTAAACTTGCAATATAAAAATAAAATTTAATCTCTTTAAAATCTTATGCGGTCAACACTTCATTTTGCGATAAAACATTTTCTTTTGTTTAGTCTATCAAAATTTAAACCTGAGGAAACGAAAAAAAAATGCCCTCTTTTTTTAGGTAATTTTATTTTAAGCTTAATTTAAATGACGATAGAACAGCGGAGAATTAAACTTGCCTAAACTTTGTTCACATGAGCCAAACTCGTTATTTATTTTCCAAAAAGTAAATGTTTATTAAAAAAGCACACAGATTTTGTAAATGAAGTAATAATTATTTAAAGAATAATTCTGTCATTTGACGGGTAGGGAGGTCACCTCTTGTACCCATGTCTTATGTCCACAATAAATGTTCTGTCCTGATCAAGTATTAATTATGAAGCTACCATTTCTTGAACATACAACTTATTTTTCCCTACTTTAATCGAAAATGAAAAAAAAAATGGTTTGCAATAAATGTTTGAAATCAAATTGATGTAAGTCACTGATCAAAATAGTATATCTCCTCCAACAATCGACCCAACTTTCTGCCCACGCAAAGTCGATGTGTTGTAAAGTCAATGTTACTCGCCTACACATCCTGCCCTGCTTGACCACTTTGGTCATTTATTTATTTTTTTTGTTTATTAAAGTTTTTTTCTTTTATCAAGTACGAATTAGTAATTAATGTCATTGTCATGTACTCATGGCATTTATTTCCTAGAAAATCTATAAATTGTCTTGTTCAATAAATCAAAATAAAATAATCAATGGGTCTGGATATAACATTTTGCACTTTTAATTTTTAATAACTTCTTTTTCTTTTATTTCTCTTGTGATTGCGCAAATTTTGAACGTCTGGAATAATGGGTCATTGTTTTAAAATAGATAATCTTTTTAAGTAAACAAAAATATTGATTGAAGAACTGTAATGAAAGCAAAGTCATGTCGTCATATGCCAGGTTTAGTTTATTTAATTTTCTGAAATAAAATTAAATCTTTTTAGTAACATTTTTTTTTCTTTAATTACACCACCCCCATTTCTCACTTTTGCCGATAATCTGTATATTTTTATTTGCTTAGTATTTTTATTCTAGTCTCTTAAAAATTGTTGTCATGCATGTGCGCACGCAAAAAAAAAAGTTAGTCATTGAACAATGCATATCATTTTTGTTTGTGATGGTGGATTAGAAGAAAAAAAATTAGAAGGCCGATTATTACCTTAATTTATGCGAATTTTAAACGGCAGGCTGGAGAAAATAGAAACAAATCATGCATAACTCATTCATTATCGTTTTAAGAAGAAATGTATCCTATTAGCCGTGTTACAGTTTTATGCAAATGACAAAATGCATTGATCATAAATTATGAGAGATGCATAAATTAAATTGTCATCGTTGCATTTTTCCATCAAACTTAATAAAAAGAGAGAAAGGAAAAAAAAATCATTTAAACGAGGAACCGATGAAATTTCACTGCATCACTTGTACAATCTTTTCTATTTAATTTTTAATTTTATTTCTTAATTCCCCAGTTGAGTTCATTTCTCTGTTTCCATTTAAAGAAGAGAAGATTAATAAATAAATATAGTCATGATCATTAAAAAAAAAAAATCTTATCATTGGAGCAACTAGTTATTTTCTTTTTCTTATCTATTTGTTCCCTTCAGAAAAAGGTTGAATTTTCTTAACTAATCTGTTTGAAAGAAAAAACAGATTCTTCATTAGTTTTTTTTATCAATTTATAATTACACAGACATTTTTTTTCCTTAAAGTTGTACTGTTTGGGTTGGCTGCTGATGTAATTTAATTTTTAACAATTTTTCTGTTAATAATCTTTATCGAAAACGTCTACAAAGAAAATCTGTCATTAAAATACACCTGATTTAATAATTTTATGTGCATTGTTTAACAACTGACCTGGAGTAGGATTTGAAACCCTACTCTAGTCATAACAAGATGCTACACACAGGTAGAATTATTTTTCGACTACTATTAGTTGGAGTGTACTGTAGTAGTTTTGTGAGCTACAGTTTTCAATTTTCATTGAGTCAATTATTTTTTCTTTCATTGTTCTTTAGTTTCTTATTAAACTTGTTTTTCATTTTTTGAGCTAGTTTCATGTCTACAACCTTGATTATTTTGTTTTTTGTGTAGGTTTATAAAGTGTTAAAACCTGTTGTTTGTTCCTTTTTAAAGGTGTTTGATATATTTTTTTTGTTTTTAGTTCATACGATGACGTCTTGTACTTCATTACCTATACTTGATGACACTCCCCCCCACGTCTTCGGAATATTGGCTTAAAAATAAAACTCTATATATTGAAATAAATGTACGTCAACCACACTGTTGCCTCATAATGAACTTTACAATTCACTTGTTGGCATATTTAACAGTTTTTTTCGGCACGTGCACACGTGAAATTTTGCATAATTCCTGAGATAATCTTTGCTACGTTTTAGGAAAAAAGGAAAATGTTGGATTGAAATTGGCCAAAAAAAAAAAATAAATAAAAAAATGCATAACTGGTGCTGTTTCTTAATCGCCATATCTGCCCTCTTTTAAAGACATACAAAACTGCTTTTTGAGCTGTACGAATATTTTTGTTTGTGTCATCATTGTAAGATGAAAAAAAAAAATTACAAGTATTATTTGTTTTTTAAAGTTAAGAAAATATTTCAGTTTTATTTGCTGTTTTTAGACGTTAATGTTGAACACCTGTCATAAAATCAACAACCACCTACACGAAAGAATCTTGGATGAGGAGGCTTATCATTGACTAAGTGATGTTTCTAAAACTCGTAAATGTAAATTGTAAATTATGAGCAGTCAGTTTAAAAATTGTTTTTACAATTATTAAATTGTTATTTCTTTCTCTTATTTTGGGGGGCTTGGTTGGACCGTTAGGTCCTTGTCAGCTTATGAATTAACAATGTTAAAACATCAAGGCCGTCCTTAGCCTTTGTCGTGAATGTTACATTCAAATACTATTCGACATAATTTCGTTCCTCTTCTTTCTATTTCCTCTGTTTTATCAAGCGTGTTGTTAGAAAATATTTGAAACGTGTATGCACCTGCACAAATTCATTGTTTGAAGTAAATGTTCAAGTATATAGTGTTTGTGCTGCTAGTAGAAATAATGCAGCTGCTAGTAGTGACTTGCAGTTTTTTATGTCATTCGCAATTTTAGAATGGATGATAGATATCGGCCTTTATATCCATTGTGTAATTGTAGTGATTAAAGAAAACACTTCAAATCCATAAACGCCCAGACTTTTCTTGTGACGCATTATTACTACTAAATACTACTTAACTTACTATTACTATTAATTAGCATAAGTTACTAAAAACCTCATTAGAAGTGAGAGCTTATGATTAGTAACAGTTTTATTATCGGTATCCTTCAGTTTCGGGATGTGTGAGATAATGAAACAAAGATTTAAAAAGATTCCATCACTGGAAAAAGGATGTCAGTATTAAAATCAAACAATAATAAATATGCAAATTTTTAAGGTTTTTAATATACTGAGTCAGCTTTTAAAAAAAAATTCCATGTAGATTTCATGAAACACTTTCATAAATACATTATTTGTTAATATTATATGAAATCATTGAAATTAAATATTCTTTTTCAACTGATAGAATCGGGATTGATTAAGGTTTGCAAAAAAGATCTCATGAATGTGGAATTTTGAATCCTGCAAAACAAAAAAAAAAAAGAAAAATTGTTTTTTATCAAAGCATCCAACAAAAAAAAAAAATCAATGTTCAATCTGAATTTAGTGTTCCTTAAAATATGAAGATGTGTTAATCCATTTTTCATGTCAACCTTTAGCTTTCAAGAAGTCCTTGACAAACTACCATTTGTAATTGAAGGGCCTGGACAGCTTGGAGCCACATTTATTCTTTTCAGTTCTAGAAATAATTTCAGTTGGGGGTCGGGGGGAGAAAAAAAAACTTTTTTTTTCTCTCTAAGATTATTCTATGGAGGGTGAAGTCTGCAACAAATCCAAAATTGATCTGTAAGTTCATCTTTCAAGTAATTGGAGAAGGTTTCAAGAATGAATACCCCCCCCCCCGGCCAAGAACTGAACATGAAGAAAAAGAAAACTTATATTTATTTCAAAATAAGAAATTTCTTCTCATTCTCTAGTTTTTTTCCTTACCCTTCTTCTATTTTCAATGAAAAGTGAGCAATATCTATTAACATAATGTAAATGATGAAAAAAAAAAATTAGTAAAAATATGAAAATCATATCCCTATTTTTGATTTTTGTAGCTTTTTTTTTTTTTTTTTTTGAAACTATCTTTTTAAACATAACTGCTTCATTTAAAATTCTTAATAATAAAAAAAAATTAAAAAGTAATCATCTTGAGTATTTCTTTAATTATGCATTTCCTCTTTAGTGTTGTATTCAATTTTCCGTTGCACAGGCTAGAAGCTTATGACCTTTATTTTTTATAATATCTGCTGATTTTACTATTATACAGAGATAGAAATTAAACTTAAAACATTTTTGGGTTTCTTCAGTGATCCTTAGAATTGGGTCTTCATCATAATAGGTAGGATGGAGTAGATGCTATAGGCAACAATAAAGTACAGAAGAACTCAAAATTGATTGCATTAATATCTAAGTTTACCTTTTAAAAGTTTAATGATAATTCTTCTGCCACCACTTAATTTGAAGACAATTTGGTGTCTGTAGATCTTTACTTTCCATACAAACAATTATTTTTATTTCATGGGTGACTTTCACTGGAGTTTGCAATTAATTTCAGTTATAAAAATTATTGTACAAAAAAAAAATTGTTGCAAAAAATCATGTAAAAAAAAAAAAATTTGTGAAAACAATTGCAGTCATGGAAACTTGGGAATCCAAAATTTCAGGATTGTGGGTCTGGATCCAGCCTAGAATGTCTTTTTTTTTTCTTTTTTTTTTTTTTTTTTTTTTTAAATTTGCTCATGTAGTTGACCTGATTCCAAAATGATATATGTTGCGCCTCTAGGAGTAAAGTTGAAAAATTGTAACACACAGGCATTTATTATATATATATATATATATATATATATATATATATATATATATGTGTGTGTATAAAGTGGGCACTGTGGTCAATACTAAGCAGTGACAGTCTTTCATGCTGTCTGATGGCTTGAACATTGCATTAAAGCATGAAACAGATTGTCACCTCTCTGTCCGATTCTATATTTATATGTGCTCAGTCTCTGATATTGAGCACTTTTTACCCATAAATATAGCATTTTTATCATATATATGCTGTATATATATATATATATATATATATATATATATATATATATATATATATATTAATCTTCAAGGCCAGTACTCTCTCATCTTGGTCTCTTATTGCTCAGCTGCTGTTAAAAAAAGTAAAATAAATAGCTTAATGCAGGTCAAGTGTGTGATCAGAATCAACTGCTAACTAGTAACCAAAATACTTTTTTTTTTATAAAAGGTAGATTTTGTATAATTGTTCTTCTTTCTCATATTGATAAACACTGTTAAATGTTTTCTCTTTTTTATTCACCCATCATTATTTCAAATATATAAAATGCTTATCCACAGAAGAAATACTCCTTTTGAATTGTGTAGTCTTTGATTAATCATTGAATAATTTAAAAATTAGGTTACTGTTTGCTCTTTGAGGTCTTCATTCTTTTATTATAATAATAATGACAAATAGGAGACTGATTAATAAATAAATTAAAAATAGTTTATACAAATGTTTGTAAAATCACTGCTAACAATAACTTTCAAGCAGATGCCAATTGTAGTCAAAAAGATAATGTGTGCCAACACTTAGCAAAGAAATGAGTGCCATGTTCCTCTATGGATATACCTATTAACTGTTAGCTTATCTCTTTTTCTCATGTGTTCTTTTGTTTTGAAAATTCAAAATACTTTAAGTAACCTTGCATCCTTTGAGAAGCAAACCATTTTCAAATATGTCTTGTTTGCCATCCTCTTTCTGGAAGCAGATCACAAAGTGACTTATGCAACTCTTTTACTAGCAAGCAAAAGAAATCTCACCTTGCAAAAAGCAATTTGTCATTCATTGTTTAAAAACTTGTGAAATATTCAGATTTTGGGGAAAATGTTAGCAAAAGAAATAATCCAAGTAAATTTTCTATTTCAAGTTTGAGATGAATATTTATCAGACCATGAAGATTTCTTGTACAATGTTCCATTCATACTGCACTTGGAAACAAATTCACTATCATTGTTTTCTAAGATCAGATACTTACTATCTGTCTATGACAGGTACATTTTACATTCTTTATACTGGATTGTAAGTGCCCAACTCAATGCTTTAATACAATGCTATGTAGATGTAAAAATGCTGGAAACTGTAACAGCTAACTGGTGACTATTTGCTTGTAAATCATTCTTTGTCAGGCGGATTAGTTTTTAAACAACCAGAAGCTTAGTTTGTCAGATTCACGTGGACACTGTTATTAGAAAATAATTTTAATTTCTCTTTCTTTCTCCAACATCTAATGTACATTTCTTGTTACCAAATGTAGTATTGCATACAAGGGAGGCAGAAAAGTTCTCAGCCAATGAAGAAGCCTTTTCAAAAAAAAAATATTGATTAGATTTTGGAAAGTGGGTTAGGCCGAGAACTTTTTTTATAAATGTGAATGCCTTTTAATCCAGTTTTACTCGTAATAATTGTAATTTGCTGTTTATGATCAAGAATATTTCAAAGGATTGTGGCATTTGTTTGTCGGAATTTTGAAAATTTTTTTGTTTCTTAAATCTTGTTCATTCTCTGTCACTTGTTTAAAAAAAAACAAACAATTGTTTCAATAAATGTGTTTTGATTTCATTATTAACAACATTCATTTATCTATAAGTTTTCATGCAATCTAATTATTTTTCTCCCCTCCCTCATGTACTAACACATGCTTTAGTCATCAAAGTCTTTAGTTTCTTCTTCAGCAGCAAGTGGGCATTACTAAATCTATTGCCAAGTCTCCATGAACAATTTCTATTTAATTGCTAACTGCAGATATTCTTAGTATGGCTGCCATATTATTTAGACATTAGCCTTCTTTTATTCAACTTTGGTGCCTAAAAGACAATGAAAAAATGAATATTCAGACATGAAAGAGTCCCAGTCAGAATGTCTAAAAAAAAAGAAAAAAGGTTGACATTGATTTTTTTTTTTTTTTTTTTTTTAAAAACTTCTGTTGCCATTGTTTTTGCAACCTGTTGCAATGAAAAGCTATCTGTAAACATTTGTTCATGGTATTTTATTTTTACCATGGCAGTGATCAGGATTAGAAAGTAAATGTTTTCTCTTGGAAGTTATTGGCATATACTATTTTAGAAATTTTATTAAAGATTTCCTCATTGACTTTTTTGCTTATTTGCTCAATTTCATTTTTACTTGTAACTTTTTCTTATCTCCATGACTTTTTACTGTTCGTATAACTTATTTGTAGCTGATTGTAACAATTGTCATTGATTATTATATAAATAGTTTTTATGCATATCTTTTGATATTAAATTTTCAGTGAAGACTTCTAATATGATCTTCTTCCTGGATCATGCCTTGCTCAGACTTTTTCTTATATCTGTGACTTGCCATGCATTCTCGAGAAATATAATAGCATAGTTTCGAGCTGTTCAGATGGCTTTTCAACTGTTCTTACTCTTAGACTGGTTGCCACCCAAGATTAGAGATGCCATTCTTTTTTGCAATTTAACCCATAGCTGAGGGAAGAAGAGATGGGTTCATATCTTTTATTGACATTTAAATGAATATATTTTCACTGAATAATATGCAAATATTACAATTTATATTTGATTTCATATGTAAAAGAAGCAAACTTATTTTTTTATTTAGATGAGTTTTTTTTATCTTTGTTCTTTCTAATTTAATCATAAATGTGTTAAATTTGTATTTGATTTATTGCTGGATAAATGATATATTAACTGTAATTCTATCAAGTGGCATTATGAACATTTTAAGAGTTTTTTTTTTTTTTTTTTTTTTTTTCCTTTCTTGGTAATGATATTTTTGGCAATGCAAACAGATTGATATTTTCCTTTTAACAAATGTGGAGGTGGGGGGTGTTCACTTGCATAATTGGCAGCAAGCAGCTATTGTCTGAATCCTTTTCTGGATCATTTTTTAATGGATTACTTATCCAAGTTATTCATTTGCCAGATCATTACCATCCCTAGCTAAGCCTTTACTTGAATTTTGTGGTCAGATATTCTCTTTTTGATTGAATAATTTCACTGAACTTGGTAGTAGGAATTTAAAGTTCTTGTATTATTCCCTTCTTCAGAAATATCATATTGCATTGGAAAAATACAACTTTGATTCTTTCTTCCATATGGCACTTTGTTGTTTTTTTGTTTTTTTTTTTTTTTTTTTTAACATTTTTAAATTTAAGATCTCCAAATATTGTTTAACTGGATTAATGATTATTTAAAAACACGCACAAGTTTGGCTTTTTGATATTAATTTATTTGTGTTAATTTCTAGTTAATCCATTATGATAGAACTGGTTTAAAAATGCATTTTTTTTGTGTGTGTGTATTAAAGTAATACCCATACCAATTTTGTTCTGAAGAAAAATTGCAGAATGCATTTACTTGTACATGTTACCCATTTTGTTTGAAAGTTTTGGTGGCCTGAGAAGGCTATGCAAATATTATTGATTGCTATTTGGAGCTGACAATGTGTTTTGCTGTCCCAATCAAGATATTGGGAAATGGGTTGATTGATTTTACTCTTATTCTTGGACCTTCATAACTGGAATTGAGAGATAACATATTTTCCAATATTGATAATTGATTTCAGAAGAAAATCAATGCCTATCACAATGAAGAATTGGCATATTTGCATATTCTATTCTAGTAAAAGGTTTTTGTTTACTTGAGCCAATTCATTCTTTTGCTTTTTAAGACACTGTCAGAGAAAATCATTATTTTGTGAAACAAATCCCTTCCGTAATTTATATTTTTAAAATTAGTACAAGCTAATGCTGAGGTTAATTTTAAAAATATGTCTACAATTTCATATATATATATATATATATATATATATATAGACAGATATAAACATCTCTCGTGTGTGTATATATATATATATATATATAGTTTGCTCTACTTAGTGTATTGAGCACTTTGCTTAGTTATTTTTACTTTACTCGTGTTGGAGGTTTTTTTCTTTGGACTCTAAACTTAGATTCTAGACGATTATTTTCACTGGAAGTACATGTTTTTAGTTCTTTCTTTTTTACACTTTTTTTTTTTTCTCTTGGGTATTGGTTTGTTCATTTACAAGCTAAAACACATAAGATTTTGCCGGACGAGTATAGCTGCTTATATTTATAAGATTATTAGTATTGTGTGTGTGTGTATATATATATATATATATATATATATATATATATGATTTGAGTCTCATAATTACATAAATTTCCAAAATGTTTTCTCTTATGTATAATGACTTCGTCATGGGACTCTGTACAGAAAACTGAATTCATGAACAAGTTCAAGTATCAACAGATATCGTTTGCATTCCTTTTGGTTTCATGCCTTTTATCAAAAATCTGAATCTTTCTGTTCTCTTTTGTTGTCAGCCATCCATCTTGAAAAGAGATTCAGTTCTAGAGTGCCAACATGGTTGCCTGAAGAATAAAAAAAAAATTGTTTAAGTCAGGAATTTCTTTTTTCTGTGTATAAATTAATTATATATATATATATATATATATATATATATATATATATTATAAGATGGCTGCTGACAAATAACTTTCTGAAATGCCTTGAAAGATAAGAACTCAGGATAACACCCACTAACATGATTCATCATCTGGGTTATAACACTTTTTAAATATCAATTATTACATGGTTATAAATTATCCATTGGTTGACTAAAATATGTGTATTATTGTGCCAGTAAAAATATAAAATAACACATTTTCTTAATATTTTAAAATTTTCATGCAGTAATATGTGAGCATGTTAATATAGATTGTGTAAAGTAGATTCCTTTCTGCTTCACATTGCTGTAAAAACAATATTTTTATCAACTAATAATCCATGTTAAAAAAGAATTGGGTATAAATGGTTAACAATTCTTCATTTATACAAATTAAATAGTCCATCCACAGACTGTTTCGCTGTATCACAGCTCGTCATTGTGGTTAGACATATGATGGCTTCAAGCCTGGATCAAAACTCTACTGATTTGGCATCAGTCAGAGACTCTTACCCTCAGGCTATCAGTGCATGGCAGAGAAAGGGAATTTTTTATGCATTATATATATGCTATATAAATGCCATATTGGCTGCTATAGTGCTCAATTCTTATGAAGAGCAATGCATTAAAGCAGCAACATCCATTAATAATTCCCTTTCTCCATAGTGCTCAATTGGTGAATGAGGGCGGAAATAGTCATCCATAAACAGTTTTGCTGTATATAATTTTCAATCATTTTCATGGTTTCCAGTGAAAATTTAAATATAAATTGTCCAGAATCTTTCATAAGCATTATTAAAACGTTTTTGTTAATGTTGCAATTATATAATACATTTTTTTTTTTTTTTTTTTAAATCTATTAATGTTTCTTATTTGGTGAAATTGACTGCAGGAAATATTAGTGATATATTTGAGCTTGAATACAAATTTGAATTTTGTTTGAACAGCTGACATTAGTATCCTGTGCATTTTACAAATATTTAAAACTGCAGAAAATAGACTTAAACTATTTTCATTATTAGATTCATAACTTTTTATAGAAAGGAGTGAAGAATCAAAGAAAATTAAAAATTGTATATGCTTGTCCTTTTTGTGAAGTCAATTGATTTCTTTCTCATTGAATTAACATTATGTACAATTTTTAACTGGAAATTTCTTATATTAATAGACAAATGTATCTGGGCATGCTGTCTAATAAATTTCTTGCTAATTGCATTCCTCTTTTCTAATACACAAGTGTGCAGACTTTATTAACTTACAAGATTATCTTCAAATGTCTAGTACCAGTTAAGATATACTTTTTACTTATCTCTTTTTCAAGTAAAAATTGAAAAAGATTTTTTTACCAATTTTGGAAGCAACACATTTAAAGTTTACATGAAAACTTAATTGTTGTGAAGATTAGCTTTGGCTTCATTTAAATAATTTAGAAAATATATATATTTATATCTCTAGAAGAAAGATCACTTGCATTGGTCTACATTGGCCAGTCTATGACAATTGGGACAAATATCTGCAATTGGAAAACATGTTTTAAATAAAAATTTGTGATATGTGTCAAAACTAGATAAATTTGAAATTTTTTTTTTTTTTTTTTTTTTTGCATATATTCAATCTGTAGGTAAGAATGTATTTTCATTTGTTTGGCTTTTATATATTTTTTCATTCTATTACAAAGGGCAGTTTTCTTGTCAACCATTTGCAAGTCATTTTAGCTGCTAAACTAATCAAGTGTTTCTACTTTCATCTATTTTCTATTTTATTACTTGGAAAATTCATATCTGGCAAAATTTAAAAAAAAATTTTAATTACAAAATGAGTAGCCAAAATGTTTGCACACACCTCTTTTTCCATCTTCTCTATTTCTCTTTCAAACTTTCCTCATATTGTCTTTTACTTTCTTCATTTTATAATCCCATCCCTCTTTGGTCAAATTTCCCCCTTTCCATTCTCCATTTCTTTCTCTTTCATAAAAACTGAAGTGTGTGTTGGGTGGGAGGCTATCTTTCCCTCCCTGCCTTTCTATATTCAGTGGAGCAGACCAATTTCAATAAGTTTAACAGTTTAACCAATGAATTTAAAAGTGTTTAAAATTAAACCTTTTTATAAAATCCATTTTTAATGTTTATTCTACTAGTATCTACATTTTTTGTTTAAAGTCTTCTTAAAATGGCTGCTTCTCCATGATTGACCATGTTGTGGCATTTGTCCACTGAATAAATTAACATTCCAATCACAAAAAAAATAATTTACTAATTGTTATGGTATTAAGCTTGCTTGTTGACAGATGGTAACATTTAATTTTGGAAACTGATAACTAATTGACAATGTTATGTTTATCAGTGGTAATGATGGGAAGTTGTGAAGAGACACAGCCCAGAAAAATTGTTAGCTCCTTATTTCTTTGTCGTCATCATTATGATTTTCAAAGATGACAGTGAACATGCAAGTTTAAAACCTGATACAAAAATTGGAATAAATCGTTAATATTTTTTCTTTAAAAGGAGATTCTTAGCAATTTTGATATTTTCTAAACATAAAAATTAGATTTTAGAAAATAAAAATATTTTATAATTTATTTTATTAATCTTTATTGAACTGTATTCTCAATGTTTAAAACAATGAAGGTAAAGGATTGAAAACATTTCTTCAATTTCATTTATAATTCAATTACCTTTGGACACCTTCACTGATTTTGCTTTCTTAGCAGTGTTATATACACACACACACACAATGTACTAGCTTAAAAGCCACCCTATCAGGTGGCATTTAAGCTAGCTCCTGATTGGGCCTTCATCACAATAGGTAGGGAGAAGTGATAGGCAACAATAAACTACAGAACTCAAAATTGATAGCTGCATTTAAGTATTGCATTAATATCTAAGATTACCTTTTAAAAGCTTGATAATTCTTCTGCTGTCACTTAATTTAAAGACTGTTTGATGTACATAGGTCCTTACTTTCCATACAATTATTTTTCTTTCATGGGTGACTTTTGGTGGTTTTTGCAATTAATTTTGATTATTCCCAAATTTATTACCAAATTATAAAAATTGTTATCATACAAAAAATTTGTTGCAAAAAATCATGTAAAAAAAAAAAAAAAATTACCAAAAACAATCACAGGAATGAAAACTTGGGAATCCAAAATTTCAGGATTGCAGAATATTTTTAATTTGCTCACAGTCAGCCTGATTCCAAAATGGTATGATATGTTGGGCTACAATCTCTAGAAGTAAAGTTGAAAAAGTGTGACACAATGACCTTTGCATTTCTTACACACACACATGCATACACATTTAAGTGAAATGTCTAGGTTTTGTTTGCTAATAATGTTGTAGAAAAAAAACATTTGCAGAGTTGACATAATCATATTTACATGTTAAATATGGAATGTAATTTGGTATTTCAAATGTTGTCATTTTTATGACCTGAATATTAAATAGACATTTTTAAAAATTTAAAATTTATTGGTACATAAAATATTTTCCTTGCAAGCATAGTTTAAAAGATTTGACTTAATGATTTTCCTAGACTAACTTCAGTCCAGTACCTAAAAATTGAATATTAGAATGGTTCTTTGGGTGTAAAGTGAGTGGCCTTAAGACCCAATAACTCCTCACCTCTTGCCACTTTCTCAAATCAATATAATCTAGTGTTTGTTCTTTATGCCAATATTGACACTGGCGTTTCTTGCTAGGGCCAAGTGTTTGTGAAATAAATGACAAATTTCGCAAAATTGACATCCCTTGTAACATCTGTGACTGCAGACTGTACCAGTTGCATATTGTTGAAGGAATTCAAGTGTTGTCATGAATAATGGATCAGGATTGTTAATTAGAGAGCTGAGTCCCAATTCCAGTTGGGTTTGTTATATTCATTTATGTGCAAATACCCTTGGGAAAGGTATGAATCCACTTTTCCCCGAGCTATGGGTTAATTAGTAAGACTTTTATCACTAAATTCTTATCTCCAATCCACCTCTTCTCCTATCTGTTTGGTTAATTTGTAAGATTTGTCTAACTATACCATTATCTCCGCCCCCCTCCACTATTCTTACAATGTAAAAATATTTTCTGGTTTTCAATAGCCTACATATGGTTAAGCTGTAGAAAGTGTGGTAATAAATTTGGGAATAATCAAAATTAATTGCAAAAACCACCAAAAGTCACCCATGAAAGAAAAATAATTGTATGGAAAGTTTATGTACATCAAACAGTCTTTAAATTAAGTGACAGCAGAAGAATTATCAATCTGAAATAATTTTCATATGATACCCAAGAAGAATTTTAATATTCTTTCTTAATTTACAGTTACCTCTGTTAAATCCTCTTTCTGGGGTATGGTTTTAGTGAAATAACTGAATTTTACAAATGAAGACTAAAAAGAAGGTTGTTTTTCTAGGGTAGCTAGACAATCCCCATTTCAAATGCCTGCTCTACACATTTTGGGTTTGTTTCAGCATGCGCAGAGCCTACCTATAGTTTATACAGTAACTATGCTGAGCAAACCTTAATTACAGTCTTTGGGAGAGAGAGCACATCATCTCACTTGACCAAGGCCAATTCAAGCAAACACTTTTAAACAATGGCCTCTGTCACTTTGTGCTAGCACAACTATTTATGAACATTTGTGTCAATCCAATTTCACTCACTGGATTTCAGTCACTTTAAAGCTGCCATACACTGAGATTACCTCGTCCAGGCTGATTACAGTCAAGAAGTCACTATGGTTAGATTTGAAACTGGGTCTTGTAGTCATAAAGTGACCATTCTAGCCACTAGGCCATGTGCCCAACTTTCGATTTATGCCTTGTGTTATACTTTTTGTTTATCTTGCTGAAGCTCTTTCATTCATATTATATATATATATATATATATATATATATATATATATATATATATATATATATATATATAAGAGAGGTGTGTATAAATGAATATAAGTAAAACTTTTCTTTACCAGTGTGTTTCATCCCCTAAGGAATTTTTATCTAGCTAAATGTGAAGATTTTATTTTTATTTTGATAACGTTGTTTAGGGGATAAAATCTGTTTGTAAAGAAAAGTTTTCATTTTTCCTTTTGTCTTTTTATTTATATTATCTTTATAGATATATAAAATGTTTTTATATTTAAATCTTTTTAGGCTTAGAACCTTGAATCTTATTGCTTTTCAGCTCTAACTTGTATACAGAAATATTTGAGTCTGGTTATTTTGAATAAAAATTACCTCATGTTTTAACCTAAACACAGATTTTTCACTTGATAAATAATGCAAACAAATAGGTCACCTTCTTCCATTTATATTTTTTTTTTTAAAATGTTTCAAATATTTCTTGCATTGTTTTCTGGCTGCATTCTTCTTTAAATCTTCAATTATTTGTTCCTCATTTATACAGATTTTTTTTTTTTTTTTTTAATAGAAATTATTTTCATTTGATAAATGCAAGTTTTGTCTTTCATCCTTGTTACAAAGATATTTTCTGTTTGCTTGTTGGGGAAAATACGTTGATCAATTACACAGGTTTTACGGTATCAGCTCACTGTAGCTTAGTTTTGTCACAAAGGCCATAAATATTTGCATCACAAAAAGGCACTTTTCACTAGAGTATTTTTGTTATATTTTTGTGGCCTTTGGATATTAGCTTTACTTTTCAGTTTCTTAATTTCCCCTACTTTATTGATGATTCTTTTGTATAAAGGATTCAATTCACCCCTCCAGCAAGTCAATAACACCATTTAGAAACAAGGGACTGTTGAAAGAAAGAAAATGAAGGCTTCCAAAGAAATCAGAAACCCAATCTTAAATAGGAAACAACAGATAAACTTCTACTCCTGTTCAAAAGACTAGAGAGGGGTGTGAACTAGTTGATAGATTTGCTTATCTACTCCTGTTGAGAGGTGGTGGGTGAGTAAATAAATAGTAAATAAAATTTCTGAGTTTAGGCAGGGATATTGGAATAGAAGTAGAATTTAGAAGGAATTGGAAACAAGGGATCTTTCAATGCCAGACCTGCTTCTCTCTCTCTCTCGCCATTAAGTAATACACTTCTCAAACTATTTTCTTAATAAAGACATTCCTCTGTATTATTACTATTGTATTATTAGGTTAGACATTGTTAAATATTTTCTTTATATTTGTTGTTTCTCTTATAAATGTGGTTATACTTTTTCGTTTACGTTGTTTAATATCTTTCATTCGATCATTGTTTAATATTTTCCAAAACCTCATTAATTGCTAATGAAAAAATCTTGTTCTGAATTTAATTAATCTAATCATGGAAGTTTTCATCATAAGCACATCCACTTCCTGCTCTTGGAAGAAGATGGCGATAGTGAAAGATGCCTTCCAAAAGCTAAGTATTAAGAAACCAGAAAATTTTGTTAGAAAGAAAGAAAAAAAAAAAAAAAAGTACTAAAGTGTTACATAATATCAGCCATGTTATGTCAATCTCCTTACAGATAAAAAAAGGCATGAAGCAACAGAAATATGATTCTACAGAAGGATGCTGAGATTACCATGAACCGAACCTCTAAGCAACAACAAAATTTTAGAGAAAATAGAAATAAGAGTTACTTATATTTAACATAGTTGAAATTTCTAGGGTACATAATGAGGAAAGAGGGCTTGGAAAAATTAATACTTGCAGGACAGATTGAAGGCAAAAGGAACAGAGGAAAACTACACAACCTACCTAGCAAGCTTGAACAAACAGATGGCTGAACAGCATATAAGAGACATAATAAAAGGATAAAATTTATTAAGAGCAACATGATCACCAACAATTAATCATAATGTTTGCATTTCTGCATTAAATTATTTTGATATCAGTTAAACTATAATGACCTGTTAGATTCTCATTAAGTCAGTCTGACAGTACAGCCATTTTCATTTTTCTAACTATTCAGTTGGGAACTTATAATTAAATATGTTGGTTTATATAATGTTTTATTTTTCCTTTTATAGTGAATAAAATAATTTTCACTTTCGTCTCTCTCTCTCTCATATATATATATATATATATATATATATATATATATATATTTTGAATAGCCCAAGATATTCTTGCATATTTTAGATCTGAAATTCTTTTCAAATGGTTTTGTTTTTCTTATGTAGATAATGTCTTTCATAGCTTCTGTTATCTGATTTTGGCCGTCTGCAGTGTATTGTAAAACTCAAATATCTTGTCTTCACTGTTCGTATTATCAGGTTGACAGAAAACAGAAAAATATGTATTAGAGCATAGATAATCAATAACAAAAAGATGGAACATTACAAAGTCTATTCTCTCATTTGCACAATCCTCTATTTCTGTCATGAATGTATTAATTTTTGCACTATATAATTGTTCTACATTTCACTTTCACTTTTCTCACCTGTTCATCGATGCTAATGAATGCAGCCAGTAAAGATAGTTGTCAGTTGTTTTGATTTTTGTAAATGAAATCACTTAAGCAAATCCTTTTGAGATTCTCCTTGTTATATTGCATTATCCTGTTGCCTCGGCTAATATCCTGGCTTTTATGCACTGGACAAAAAATGGGAGATAAATTAAATCTTTTTCTAAGTTGATGATATTTAATTTTAGTTTAATTTTTTAAATAATGATCTCTAAAAGGATATAAATATTAACCTTTATTAGAAAATGATTCAAACTTTGCCAGTATTTTAATTCTGCTAGCATTAACAAGGATATTTTAAGGGAAATAGAACAAAAAGGACACTTATATTTAGAAACATACAGAAAGATACAGTTGACATTTTTAGGACATATAACTAGTTAAGTAAACTTTAAAAATCTGCCACTCACAGAACATACTGGTGTAAATGGATGGCAGAACAAAAAGGAATAGTAAAAAAAAAAATTGCTAAGAGCTATAAAGAGTAGGAAGTTAGGGAGTCATGATCGTCCATGTCTTAAACAGACACAGGCATATCATATAGAAGAAGCATTACAATATAGTATAACAAACTAAACTTTTTTTTTCTTTTTATATAACACAAACACACACTTAAGGAGTGTAGATCGAAGAATATTTCTATTGCAGATCAGTGCCTATTTTTATTCTTTGAGAGGCTCTCTTTCAGAACACATTTGAATTTAAAATTGCTTGGTATATTTTTTTTGAAGTGGCAAATCTGCATATTTTGAGCTGATATGAAAAAAAACAATAGATTTTACTTTCTGGGTGAAGTCTTATTCTACTTTCTACTCAGCTCATGATCTTAATAGAAATTCTATGTTCCATGTCCCTTTGTACATTGTCAGTCATAGCTCAGCACAATTTCTTATCCTTTGTACATGTTAGTAAATTTTGTCTTTTTGCTATCCCTCTTAAACCCTGTTCTGCCATCCATTTGCATAGGCTTATTTGATAGGTTTTGTGCTGTTTTCCCTGGTTCCTTTGTCCTTTGAGTGTCAAATTTTCCAAGCCCTCTTTTCTCATTGTATGTTCTAGAAATTTCAACTATCTCTTTCTGATATTACAAGTGTCTTTTTGTTTCCATTTTCTCTAAAACCTTGTTGTTGCTCATGTGGTCAGTCAATGATATTCTCAGCATCCTTCTGTAGAACCAAATTTCAAATATCTTCATCTGTGAGGTAATCTTCCAGCATTCAATGCCAAGAAAACATTTCAAATTATTATAATGGGAGTGGTGCAGGTTGGTTCAGAACTGAAATAATTATGTAGGTCTTTTGGTAAAATGAAACCCAAACAAATATATCTGAATATAAATGCTTATCTGAAAATGTTTTTCAGTTCTAATAAAAATAATTTTCCTCCAAATCTATAAACCTGTCAACATTAAATAAAGGCCGTATATGAAGATGAATTAACTTCATAACCACATGTCATTTTATCTAAAATGCAGCTTTACTTGACAAGATTAATAAAATAATTTTCTTGGTCTCTTAAAGCTAATGTCTTGCATAGTTCTTGTTTAAATGTGAAACATGACTGTTCTTTTGTGTATAATTTATCTTAACTGATATTTGTATTTTAATCAGTGAACAAAGTTTGGGTATATTGCTCTTCAACTCTACAGTCATGGATAATTTTGGCATCTGTTAAAACTTTATTAATACCTGAATTGAATTAGATGAAACTTTGCAGGTATATGTTGCATGAGCCTGCAAATATAGACTACACACTCACCAGGACCACTCTGTTTTTTTGTATTATATATGATTAAAGTGATAGGTTAATGTATATTAAATATCAACTTTATTAACCTGTCTTTTAAATTATATATATATATATATATATATATATATATATATATATATATATATATATATATATATATATATATATATATATATGTATATAATTATATCAGATAATTCCACTACCTTGGTTTCAACCCTTCAGTATTTTCAGGTGATTCTGATCAATTGATTTCCTAATGCTTTGTTCATTTATTTATTTTTAAATGATAAGCACTCATTAATTTAAAAAAAAAAATAAAGCATTAGGAAATGAATTGTCCAGAGTCATTTGCAGATACTGAAAGGTTGAAACCAAAGTAGAGGGATCTGCTGATCTTCTAATTATTATCCTTAAAAGCTCTACATTGTTAAATTTTTGATACGTGTATTGAGGACTTTTTAATACTATTGTTTTCTGGTCTAATTCAACTCTGACCGTTGACTTATATATATATATATATACTGCGTGCCAAATTATTATCGAGATAACTTTTTTTTTCTAATATTTCAAAAACCATCCAATCAATTCACACAAAATTTTCACACACTTTTGGCAACACTGACATGCGCAATCACTGAAATTTTTGTACTGATCTGCGCAATGTAAACAAACTGGCACCATATTTGTTATCAGCACGAGGATTTGAGTGTGCCAAATTATTAGAAAGGTTTAATAAAATTCCCAGAATTGAGCAAACAAAACTTTTATTAATGTTGCACGTGAATGTTTATGATCAAAATAAGCTAATAAATAAGATAATCAAACAAATAATAACAGATACGAACAAAGGCACAGTTTTAAACAAATTAATAGGGAATGTGCTTTCCCTGTTTTGAAATTACTTGAAGAAGTTGACGATCCATAGAATTTGTTAATTGTAGGATGTCATCTGCTGTAATGCCGCGAGATATGTCAAGAATTGCTTCACACAACTCAGCGTTGCTCCTGAATTATCGTCCGTTGGCATACAGTCTTCGCTTCATGATGCTCCAAAGGTTTTCGATTGGGTTCAAATCCGGAGAATTTGCTGGCCACTTCATTTTTCAAGGTCCATCGAAGCCTAACTGTTTCAAATATTCAGTAGTCTTGTGAGCAGCATGTGAGGGAACATTATCTTGCATAAAAAACAATGGCCCTTTTCTTAGGCAGCTCTTTGCCTTTTCATCCACGGTTTTGATGCTCCTTCATAAACGCTATGTATGCATCAGCAGTCATTTTGACGCCATCTGGTACTCTCCATGGGCCCACTAATGTTTTTCCAATACCACCACCCCAGATCATTATGCCTCCACTGCCTTGTTGGCATCTCAAACGCTGATGGCGATTCTGTCCATTCATTACCCAGCCTTTGCACCATCCATCTGGCCTATCAAGTTTTGCTCGAGTTTCGTCTGTGAACAAAACTTTAGAGAAGTCAATCTTCACATTGTCATCGGCCCATTTCAATCGATTTTGAATGTGATTTCTTGTCAACAGAGGCTTTGATACAGATTTGACTGTTGTTGCTATTTCCCTCAGATACTGACATTGAGTACTTTTAGATACAGTAGGATCCCCAATGCGACTGAAAAGCTCTTGACTGGTAAGTCTGGGGTTCTTTGTGGCCTCTCGTTTAAGTCGTGACATGAGACGACATGAAATAACCCTCAGCTTGCCTTTATCTGCCCTTTTGCGTACTTGTGTAGGGTCGGCGGTGAACTTTTTCACTGTTTGATGACACCTCCCTATCATTTTAGAAATTTCTAGGCCCATCTTTTCACTAAATTCTTACACTTTTCTAATAATTTGGCACGCTCAAATCACCGTGCTGATAACAAATATGGCGCCCAGTTTGTTTACATTGTGCAGATCAGTACAAAAATTTCAGTGATTACGCAGGTCAGTGTTGCCAATATTGTGTGAAAATTTTGTATGAATTGATTGGACGGTTTTTATTAAAAAAAAGTTATCTCGAAAAAGTATATATATATATATATATATATATATATATATATATATATATATATATATATATATATATATATATATATATATGGTAATTGAACCAGCACTTTAGAATCACTGCCAACTCTGTGGCTTCAACTCATTTAAAAAAAAAATATGTAAAATTTATGGGAACAAAGATCAGGTTTAGTCAAAGCAAACTGACTACATAAAGATATATTTTCATAAAAATACCCTAGTTGTTGGTTTGCACAATCTCTTTGACATCCTTACAATTTAAACAAGATAACTACTGCTGATAGAAACTTTTATTAATTTTAGATTGTTTAATAGCCACTGGTGACCTATATCTTGCTTCCATATTGGACATTTCAATCTCTGGAGGATTTACATTGCCAACAAAAAAAAATTAAATCATTTTGTAAAAAATTAAGCTTGTGCATATTTTTTACTGCCTTTTAAAAAGCATTCTGAATTCTATATTTTTCACCCCATTCTTTCAGAAATGAATAATTAAGCAATAAAATTTTTATATTCTTTGATGTTATTTCCACATTGTCAAATTTTATAAAATCAAGATATTTATTTCTTTAAGTAGATGAAAATATAATTGTATTACTTGAAAATAAATGTTAACTGTAAATAAGTTATCCAATTCAAGATATCTTGTAAACTTGTCAAGCGATGTTTGGTGGTTATATAGTTGATTTGTGTTATATTAAATTCCTTTTTGTCTTTTTTTTTTTTTTTTTTTTTT
This sequence comes from Acanthosepion pharaonis, assembly GCA_903632075.3. Taxonomy (NCBI): domain Eukaryota; kingdom Metazoa; phylum Mollusca; class Cephalopoda; order Sepiida; family Sepiidae; genus Acanthosepion; species Acanthosepion pharaonis. Next base: position 2,238,444 of record CAHIKZ030005455.1, on the reverse strand, counting down.
TTTTTTTTTTTAATCATTTCAACCCCAAGCAAGGCAATAACTCTACTAAGATGCTAGGGGTTACTGAGTTTGAGAGAGAAAAAATTTTAGAGAACAATAAAAGAACAGAAATTAAGATGGAAGATAACGATTGACATTTCATTAAAATTTTTGAAGATCCAAGTTGACTGGGAAGCAAAACACAGGAAGAGAGTTCAGCAAATGAGATGTAAGAAACTGTTAACATAAAACTTAGTTACATCTAGCCATTTCAACTGTAAAATGATGATTGTACTGCGCTTAAATTCATAAAGTCTAGGTACCATGGAGGAAAATTCATAAGAGCAATTACCATTTATAGAAAAGTCACAGCAGTGGGAAAATGATTGAAGCTGAGATGCCATGTTAAAACCAATAACATTGCAAATTCTTCTTTGTATTTTACCAAGAATCTCTAAATACATAGCAGAAGCACCAGATAAACTGTGGCAGATATATTCAATGCATGTATGAATGGTTAATAGATAGATAGTAAGATAGATTCTGGAGAGAGAAATTGTCTAGCATGACTGTGAACCAACTTTCCTAGCAGCAGACTAAGCAGTTGATTCAATATGATTTTTCTATTTTTTCAGCAGAAAACTTTAGCCTGAGAAGGTGCAATGAGTCACCTAATCTCCAGGAGGTTAGCATGAACATTGCTGTTTGATGGCAAGTCTTACCAGAAGACTTGACCTGACCACTCAAAAACACCCACTCAATTGCTTGTTGGTTTGATTTGCATTGCATTTATGTAAAGATTGGGACATGTAAAAATAAAAAAACGAAAATCTTTATCAATAAGATTGTCTCCTGTGTTGATGATTTAGATAATTCCTTGCATTGTTCATATTAGTATCTCTAATAGACAGTAGTGGGATATTTTTATTTTGACTTTATGCAAAAAGAAAACAAAAAAAAAAACATTTCATACACTTACCATTCACAAAATTAATAGTCAGTGATGCTACAGAATATTAAAATCTTTGACATTTGTTGATTTTTCTTGCTTTATAAATTCTTACATGTTAACTCAATCTTCTATTGCCTTTCTTTACAACTTTAATATATTTTTTATTTATTTTTAATCATTTCCCCCCAGCAAGGTGGGTTAATGTCACTAAGATGTGGAGAAAGAACAATAAGAGAACAGGATTCAAAAAGACAGAAAATGGCAATTGACATTGCATTTACATTTTTGAAGATTATAGGTGGCAGGGAAGTAAGAAACTAGTAGACTTCTGCAGGTCGGAAAACTATTAGAATAGAACTTAGTTACATCTAGTTCAACAGTAAAATGATGACTTAGTTGCCAATTTACTAGTACGCTTAAATTCATGTGGTCTAAGTACCCTGGAGAAAAGCTCATTAGAACAACTGCCATAAAAATATTTATAAAAAAGTCTGGTTGGGGGAAGCCATGTAATGGTGGTGGGAAAGTGACTGAAGTGGAGATACCAGGTCAGGATTGATAACATAACAGCCCCCCTCTTTTTGATTTGTCAAGAACCTCAAGATATATAGTCATAACACCAGACCAGATGTGGCAGCAAAATTCAATGCAAGGACAAATGATAGATTTATAAATGTGCAAGTTGGATTCTGATCAGAAAAATTGTCTGGCTTGATACAGTGAACCAACCTTCTCAGCAACAGGCCTAACAATTGATTCACTAGAATTTCTCCACTTCATATCAATGGAAAATGTGAGAACAAGATATCATGAGTTGTTCTCCAGGAGGTTAGCATAAGCCATGTTTGATGGTGGGCAAAAATGGTTCTCTATGATGATTAAAGGATAACGGTATGTTGTTTACCTCAGTTATATTAACCAATCAAAAAGATTGACTTAAAGTATCCAAAATGGAGACTGGACAATTATTCACCATTAAGAGTACAGCATTTGAGATTATGTTTGGGTTTTTTGCATGTATTTAAACATTGTTTTTCTTTTCCACTCCTCAAAGAACAGCTTTTCAACAACTCGAGCAGTGTCAACCAAACTCCTTTTAATAATTGTTCTTCGTAGGATTTTATATTGCTGCTAATCTTGACTATTAAGCAAATTTAAATGTTTATAAAATATCTAACAGGCAGTTTCCACATGGTCAGAGAGCCAGCCATGACTTAAGTGATATTATCATGACTCTCTGCCAATGATATTTTAGGTGTATGATTGGTGTATTGAATAATACTGCTTGAAAACTTCCCCTTACCAAATAATTGTTCTATTTTAACTTGTTTATAAAAGATGATTTGTGTCAAATTGTTTTTGTTCCAACAAACTAAGCACAGGAATAAAAATAATTTAATCTGTAGTAATTATTGGAATGATTTGTTTTCACATTTCATTAAATCATAAATGGACCTTTATGAAAAACTGGTGCACTGCCAGTTTAGATACAGAATAAATGTGCAGTAAATTATGAATGCATTTTACTGCTAAAGTTTCAGTCTTCAAAAAAAAAAAACATAATCAATTTTTAAATTATTCTGGTAGATGTTATAAACTAATCATTTTGGTTTAAAAAAAAACATTGGGATTATCCTGGAATTTTATGGCCTGGTTTTATTGTATCATTTTGTTTATCAAAATAGAAAACCAAAAATTTAATATAGCCAAGTAGAGGAATCTGTTTTGTTTTTTGTGTTTTGTTTTTTGTTTTGTGTTGTTTTGTTTTGTGAGTTTTTTTTTTTTTTTTTTTTTTTTTTTATCATTATGCAAAATCATTTTTGTTCCAAGATTTGCCTGAAATCAATGTTTTCTTTAAGGACAACTTGAACCTGTTAATCTCATTCGACACAAAGTAAAATGTTTACTTGAGAATTAGTTTCTACTAGTAATTTACATACAGTCTGGAATTTAAGACCAGTTTTGTATAACAACATACCCAACCCATTAGTAGCATGATATTAGACTAGAAGCCACAGGATCTGTGGTTAGTTTTTTTTTTTTTTTTTTTTTTTTCAGAAAAATAGTTTACCTGTGCTATAAAAGAAAATGATGGCAATATGTAATTTTGTAATTGCATTTTTCATATTTTCTGCATGAGTAATCTTGGATTTTTATCTACACAATTAACTCCATTGTTACATGTAAGAAAGAATTCTCCTCTTCTTATTCAGACCATAATTGTTATGTTTATCTTTCAACTGCTCTACTCTTCAAGTCTTTATCATTGTACTCCATAACTTGGAATTTAAGAGTTATTCAGAAAGCAGCTTGACTAAACAGGAAAATCTGACTTGCCACTTGTTAAATAAGGAAAAATATTTATGCAATCCAAAATGGTAGATTGTTCTCATTCTACTTGTAGATATTTCATATCACTTAATACTTATCAGTTTTATTCACCTTTGTGTTACTTGTCCATTTCTTCTACTAAACCAGAGTATGTGACTTTTCAGCACTAGCAAACCCAGGGATTGAACATGCAACTGTCAAGGAACTATGCTTAGGGGATATTTCATATCAGTTAATTTTTACCAGTCTTCTTCACCTTTGTGTTACTTGTCTGATTCTTCTACTGAAACAGAGTATATGACTCTCTTTTTTTCAGCACTACCAAACTGAAAGATTCAATTTGAAATTGCCAAGGAATTGGATGTTTTGACTAATTCTACTTTGCCATGTCTCTTGAACAATCCAGTGGTGTAATTTTTTCCCTTAATGTTTTTGTATTCAGGTAGGAAATTAAATACCATCTTGATTTTGTATGGGCCACAGATTCCCTAAGTCTTTTCAAATATACCACATTGGTATACAAACTGCAGCAACATTTTTACTAGTTCTCTACTGTTCTGTTTTTAAAAGCTGATGTTATGCTTCCAGAGTAGTTGTTAGCTTGAAGGGTATTTCTAATGCTTGATCATCTGTTAGAATATGTCTGGGTAACAAATACCCTGCAAACACAACATTCAAAAGCAGTTCAGCCTTGTAGAAATATCTCCTGAACCATGCCCCACTTTGAAGGAATGACCAAGAATTGCATCCCATGCACTTGTATCAAGGAATACAAGGAAGTGACCAGCAAGCCCTTAAAAGTAAAGGTGGAGGAACATAAAAAAAGCTGATGGAGAGATAATGAAATCATACATAACTGGCCATATAGAGAGAAAAAAAAGGCTAGCTGTCATCACTTATAGAATGACAAGACAGAGAAGCATTTGAGAATAAGATGGCTGAAAGAATCTGAGCACATATTAGAGATCAACAACTTCATCAGTAGAGATGAATATCATCTGGGAACCTCTGATTTAGACAGAACACCCTATTACAATTCCACCACCTGAGTCAGGACACTCATAATCCTATCACCTGAATACAGACCTTAGGTTTAAGGCTCTAAAACACTGGCTAGTCCAACATGCCCATAACCAATTCTTTAACCTATTTGTTTAACATATCTGGCTCCCTGGTAGTTGTTAGTTCAATCCACAGGTCTGGTCACATACTCTGGTTTATTGAATATTCTGCTATGAAAATATCCCCTAACCATAGAAAGCAGATTGAGAACCATCTATGCCTGTGGCCTGAACAAAGGGTTTTGGTTCAAAGTTATTAAGTTTGATGACCAGCATCTAAAAAAGATCAGAAGGCACAATAGCTCATTGTGAGCTTGAACAAGCTGGTCTAAATAATAATGCATATGTCCTAAAAATAAAAATTTATATACTCAAAGAAAAGCAACCCGAAACAAAATAAAAATGAGGGTATTAGTAGCCTGATCTCCCCTACTTAATAATAATACTCCATTTTCATAGTAGTAACACAAAGCATGTTTCTTTATTAGCATCAAGTAATGCCTTCTGATAATAAAATAACATAACAGAATCTCATTAGCAGATAGGAGAAATCAGACTGCATGACCATTATATGTATAAATGTTATGTTTTTTTATTTTTTTTTTTTTTATTATTTTATTTTTAATGATATAAGTTTTTACATTTTTCCTGAGCATTGAACCTACAGCCACAAGATCACTTGTTCATTTTTTACTACCTGCTAGGTGAAGAAAATGTTAAGCAAAATAAATACAGTCCCTTTTCTTTTTACAGGGTTATTCAAACATGCATTGATTATATTTTTTTAAAAAATGTATGAACCTTCTATTTGGATTTATAAGTAGTCTTATTCACAGATAAACACTATTCTGATATTTGTTAAAAAAAAAAATTAACAATAACAGATTTTGGAAATAATTTTATCTGATTTAGTTTCTCACACTTGTTCTGTATTTTTTTATTTATTTATTTTTTATTACAGTGAGTCACACTTTGCAAGGCCTGGGGACCAATCAAGGTAGATGGTTATGTTAGGAGGCCGTTTGTGTGTGTGTGTGTGTGTGTGTGTGTATAGGAGAGGAAGATAATGGTCAACCCTAGTCTTGAATAAGTGAGTTTGTAGTGATCAGGGAAACTTCCTGTTGGGAGTCAATTCCACAGGACAGTGGTTCACAGGAAGAAGCTGCTCGAGTGGAACATGAAGAAAAAATTAATACAGGAAATTCTTCATCAAAAATTGCTAAAATCAGCCTGGTCAATAACATTACTGAACAAGGCTAAAACACAGAGAAACTTCAGAAAATAGTATTTTAGAAATGTTGAGACAAGATGAAATAACCAGAAGTCAGCCTCATATTTCTAGGTCCTAAAATCTTAATCTTAGGAACTATAGTAGGAAAAGTCTAGTACATGTTCTACAGGGCAGAAACACGGCAGAGACATGCTGTTTAATGATTTTCAAAGTCCTTGATGAATCCAGCATTTAATTCACAGTAATCACTATTTGTTAGTCATCAAAAAACTTACAGCAATCAACCTTTCTTTTTTATACTCCCGAAGGAAATATAAAAATGCAAGTGTACTCTGTCCTATTTAATGATTGCAGTTGAATCTTTTAATGACACTCTGGCACTTTCTTCAGCAAGCTAACTGGGTATGACGATAAACTATATCCGGCAGCAAGGTTGCTGCTTGGGAGATTGGAGGTTTTGAGTAGATTGGAACCGCCTCTTAATTGCTGTTGTTCCCAGGGCATCCTTGACCCTAGGGTAGTAGCACCTGCTAGGGCCCCAGCTATGGGCAAATAGGGAACCCCCAAACAAAAAAAAGTACATATAGTAAATACAGGGTGCAATGGGTAAATTGTTGCCATTTTATATTTTTTATTTCATGCATGCATGTTGTTTGTTTTTGATTTGGTTGATTGCACAGTATAGTAGGGTCAGTTGGGCACCATCTGTGAGGAAAAAAAAAAAAAAAAAAAATAATGCAATTCACTCCACCAGAAATTTGGAAACTGCATGCTGTACTACTTGGCATTTGGACTGGAAGTGCCAAAATGACATTTCAGAGTGTTTGGGTGTCAATCTGAGGTCAGTGCAGAGGATTCGGAAAGAGATGGATGAGTCTCTAATGGTGATTATGAAAGTGTTTAGTGGTCACTAGTGATGGCGATGTTATGACTCCATTCTTCCCACAGGGCCTCACTCAGCATGGAGGCTTATATCAAGTGGCTTGAAGAGGTACTGCTGCTTTGGGTCAAGAGGGTGGCTGCTGGAAGATCCTATGTCTGGCAACAGGACTCTGCACCATGCCCACAAGCAAGCGAACCCAGTCAGACAATTTCTGCGACTAGATCACTCTTTACATCTGGCCACCTAACTCCCCAGACTGCAACCTCCTTGATTGTGTGGGGCACAGTTGAGCCAAAGGTCAACAAAACTCCCTGTAACACCAAAAATAAACTGAAGGCAAGGATTATGGCAGCATTCACCAACTTAAACAAGGAGACTGTCCAGAAGAGTTGCAGGAGACTCCAAAGTTACCTGGAGGCCATACTTGAAGCCAATGTTGATGTTATTGAATAAATTAATCTAGTATTTCAAGATATTTTTGTGTCATTTTGGTAAATATATCTTAAAACGAGATATTGGTGTTATTTTCATTTTTGCATAATTTAGGTGACAATTTATGCATAGCACCTTGTATACCAACATATATTCATATGAAAAAATACCAACAATACATTTTATATGAAGTTGAGGCCATAAAATTAAATTTTGGCATTAAATGATCCATAAAGAATTTATATTCTGTTAAACAAATTAGTCAACCTTATAAGTATACAGCTTAGTCTAATTATAATATTGTTATTCCCTGTCTCTTTACTTAGTTTTGAGAAAGCTATAGTTAACTGAGAACTGTTATCAAGTTTAAAGAGGTTGTAGAAAAGATGTTTGAGAATTGATATATAAAGTATAAAAATTGATGAAATGATACATAAAGTGGATATTTATGTGAAACAAGGCACTGAATAAAGCATGGCATTCGTAGAAATATTTTCAGATTCTGCTCAAATCTGGAAAAGTGACATTTTAAAAATTTTTGAAGTCATTTTTGACATGATGGAAGTAAATGCTATCATTATATATAAAAGCTTTCCTGTCAGCATTCACTTGCAGCAAAAGCATATTATCTGGTACGAAATCATTGATAGTTGCAATATGGAAAATTTAAAACTCACTTTATCCTCTTGATTTTTTTTTTTTTTTAATATACTCCCATTCCTTATCCAGAAAAGGGGGCAGTATATTGTAATTTTTCTAAACTATATAGTGGTTGCTTTGTTTTCTAGCATTGCTTTTCTTATTTTTTGATATATTTAATGTTAAAACACTTTTCCCTGCTCTTATTCAGAGCATGGCCATTTATTTAATGCATATGTTTGAATACCCACCTATCTATACAGACAGCAAATTTTCAAATTTACTTGATATTTGCTTTCTTGAAAATTTTTATGCAAGTTCATGTGTGCTGTTTAAGTAATTCTGAACTTGAACTTGCACAATATTGAACTTTGTTACCCTTTTTGCTTTTTGTTTTTTGCATATGCTCAATATTTTCTGTCTATTAAATATTCTATTTAGTATCAACAGAATCTTATGTGAATACCTAGTTTTATAATGTGAATAAAAAAAAAAAAAAAAAAAAATAGGTCATATTTTTTTTCTTTGTGTAAGTAAGCTCTAAGCACCTGCATGTTAATTCTTTCTACATTCTACATATATTTAAAGAGAGGAATACTTTAAAAGCTGATGAATAATTATCAATAGAAATGACCCCCAATAAAGCTGTAGGTCATATTAATAAATAACCAACAACTAATAATTTAAAGTGATTGACTATAAAATAAATATAATTGTGCATTTGTAATGAAAAGTAAACTTTAGTGTTTGGTTTTACTTTATTTTTTTTAAAGAACCTGCAAGACATTATAAACTTGTTGCTGATATATTTATCACTATACTAGCAATAATACCTGCTCTTGTGTGGGTCAAATCCCTTTTATTTACTCTGTTGCACAGTCATCTCTTTGATAGATTTGCATTTGATATAAATTTCTATCAACAAAATTGTTGTAATGGAAATGATTTGATAAGTTTAAACATTTTGGTTGCCCTTTTATTTTTTTTTATATAGATTATATTATTACAGTTGGGGTTTGTTAGATTTTCCCAATAATATTATTATTATTAAAAATGTCTAGATTGCTTACTTCCAATTAACTAACCATCAGATCTAAATGTTCATGTCATCTTTTGAAGACAAAAAATGGTTTTATTTGAATAACTAAGCAATATGATTATAATATCCATTAACAAAACAATGTTTTTTTTTATAAAGATCAGATTGGAAATTAATAACATAATGGTTATTTTAAAAAATATGATTTAGTTTACTAGAAATACCCGTGAAAAAAAATTTTCATGGTTAAGTTAATGATTGAATAAGCTTATAGCAAGTTCTATGACAATAAAATATCTCTATAAATTCTATCGCACCATTAAATATTTGAGCTTAAGAATTTTAATTAAATATTGCAATAACAATTGTAAATATGAATTGTGATTGTTATTTAAAGAAGTAAGGTGGGTACAAATGAAAAGATTTGAAATGGAATACTTTTCCTATTTCACCAAAACAAACATTAAACACATAAGTGTTATTGCCTATTCTATCTTTCATTTTCTCACTGAAACTTAGTAGCATCTCTGATATGCCTCTTTTCCATCTTTCCATGCAATCAAAACAGTATAGTCCATTATTATGAGGTATTAGCAAGGTATAACATATATGCTAAAGAAATAAGGGAAGGACAAGCAGAATTGTTTTTTTTTTTTTTTTTTTTTTTTTATTAAAGCTGTATATGTAAATCACTTATCTCTATTAAGCAAGACTTGCTAAGTTAGGAAAGATATGACACATGCTGCTAGATATATAAATGCTAAAACCATGTTTTTATTTGAAAGTGATGATTTTCAAGCCAGAAATGTAATAAACAAGGATGACTATGTAACTAAACAAATACGGATAAGACCAACTATCAGTTGATCAGTGTCATCCTTACTTGTATAATCTCATGATTTGACAATTATAAATAGCAATTTTGTTTTCTTTCTTTTTAGGGAGAAAATTTGACATATGGCCTTTTACATGTACTTAAGGAAAACACAAAACAGTAGAAAAATACTGATATGAAAATATTTAGCAAAAGTAATTTTCCTTTTATCTTCTATATTAAATCTCCTTTAAAAGAAAAAGGAAATAAAAAGCTACACACACACACACACACTCTCTCTCTCTGGCTGACAAAAATTGTCTCTCTAGTTAATACAGATTAACAAATTATAAATTTTTGGTGTAAAATCTCACCAACCCTCCCCCTTTTTGCTAATCACTTGTTATAAGGTACTCACCAGGAATGTTTTGAGTCGGATAGTCTGTATTCATTTGCCTATTACATGTTGTCTCTGTATGTTGGCCAAGTTTTTCAGCTCTGTAGATTTCTGAACCACTGCCGTTTCTCACTTGTTCGTGCTGCTCTAACCAGTGAAGAAACTTTGTTGGACAAAAAGCAATAAATCAATAGATGCAACTGATCTGTCATCTCCATAGGAGGTGCATTTCCTTGGCTTTCATCTTTGTTGTCTTTCATCTTGTACTTACAACTGGCAACTGCTTGACATATTGACCGGGGGAGGGGGGTTGGTTTTGTTCATCCTGAGAGTGAAAGGAAAGAAGTGAATGATGATGAGAGAGAGAGAGAACCATTTAAGAGAAAGATGGGATTAAACTGTAAGAGGAGAGGTATGCATATATGGATGATTCCAAATGTGAAGGAAAAAGTAGATTGATAGAGGAGTTGGGAATCCGACATGAGAGTAAATGTGGATCAGTTTGAGAGAGAATCCCGTTTTTTTAAAAAAAAAAAAAAAAAAAAAAAAAAAAAAAAAAAAAAAAAGGGCGGGGGAGGTCAAGTGAGAGTGATAAGGCAAATATAATACAAGTGGGAATGAGATCAAACACAAAAATGAATGAAATTGGAGAGACATAATAAAGAAATAAGAGGAACATGGGACGCAAGCAAAATGGAAAAGAAATTGAGGAAGAAAAATAGAATTTGGTCATGTCAAAATTAGTTTTCTTGTTGGTATCATGTTCTGAATATTTGATCTTATTCCAAAACAAGTGACCATTTCTCATTTCTAATGCCATTGGAAAGTATATAAATCTTAATATTGGGCTAGTTAATAAAAATAGTTTCAGAACTGTCTAAATGGAGCTTTGTTTTTTAAAAGCTAATTAAATGTTCTGATTAGCCACATCCACTGGTGCCCCATCTGCATGAATTTAAGCATGCTACTAGGTTGTCCCACTTTTTCACTGTCAAAACAATTGGATGTAACTGCTTCTTTTACTGCAACAGCTTCTCCTGCACTTCCCATCAGTGGAACTGTCTTCCTCCTATTTGCTTCCCTGATAGCTATAATCTTTAAATATCCAAATGGAATGTCAATTGACAGCTTCTGGTGCCCTGATCCCCATCCTTCTCTATATCCTTTCCTCAAACACCCCTCTTTACTCTTGCTCTCAATCTCTATAACCCCTTGCGTGCTAGTGGCACTCCCGCTTTGCTTGGGGCAAAATGCTTAAAAAATATATATAGTCAATTTCTGTTGTTGTAAGAACATAGTATTCTTTGAGAATACCATCCAGCAGACAGTTATAAAGCAATCAAAAAATATTAGACAAAACCCTATAACTATATTCTCATGAAAGTTTTTAAACCTCTCATTAAAGCTAAAATGTTTTCAGTATATGCTTTATTTTACTAATCTCTTGATCTAGAGAAATGGAAAAAAAAAAAAATTGAGACCGCTAGCCTTTATTAGATGCATATCGATCTGGGTAACCTACACGACTAGACTGTTCTCATTCCACTGCCCATATTTTGAACATTAAGATTCAATGCTTATTATTCTCAGTAGAAATGTATCTTTTTAAAAGGTTTGCTAATAACATTCTAAGTTACCTAATGAATTTCCCACCAAACTTAAAGAAAGATGTTTATATTCTTAGAGCAAACAGATTATTAGTCAGATGATTGTAGAGACTGACATTTCTTGTATTTTGTCATGGGCTAATTGGCAAATGTCATTTTTTTTTTTTTTTTTTTTTTTTTTTTTTGAACTGGCATTACAGATCAACAAAGAACTGTTATAAATAATAGAAACCACATCACTTGAAAACTTTCAACAATGGCAACAACGAAAATGGATAGTACATGTAACTCAAAGTGAAAATGATGATGTAATCAAGATGTTGACATTCAACACTACTTCAAATAAAAGGTCAGGAAGGAAACCATCAATGCTGGAAAGAGCAATAACATCTGCTGAACTTAAGAAACCTGTTTTCTTAAAAAAAAAATTGTTTTAAGGGAAAGATTTTATAAATTGTAACCAAATGTTGCCTTGTAGGGAAATAGCTAATATTATCATTACCATTAATTGAAGCTTTCCTTTACCCACAATTTGTAGTTTACCTTTTTCTCTCTTTTAAGAAAATATTTTGACTTTGTATTCAGCATTTTTGTTTTGTTCAAAACATTCCTTACTATAAAATGGTGACACTCAAATTTTCCATTAAAGAAAATGACGTTTTTCAGGACATCCAGTTGTCAGATTTCATGATGCAGTGTAGAATTAATTTGATGAACAGTTGGTCACTTTTAGTTGGTAACCAGGGCAGCTTAAAATTTTAATCTGCACTTGTGGCATTTCACTGATTTTTTTTTTTTTTTTTTTTTTTTTATTATTCCTGTCATACTTTTGTTGGTGTGTGTGTGTGGTTTCTTAAGCTCCCTATCTAATTGTAAAAGATTAGATGACTTTGATAAGAAAAACATCTAGAGTATTAAATATAGTCTCAGTTGGCATGTATTTCTTTTTCATATCAATTTTATATCCAATTTCTAAACTTGAATAGACAAGATAATTGAAAATTCTTGACTGCTGAACTCTTGCATCCAGCTAATATCCTCTCTCTCTCTCTCTCTCTATATATATATATATATATATATATATATATATATATATATATATATATATATATATATATATATATATGAATCAAGTTCTCCAGTTACTGGTGTGTTTGTCTAAAAATAAATGTCTAAATTCATGTTTATCCCTGCCGTGCACCAATGGCATAGGAGTAAAATCTCCGACTGATACCAAATCAGTCAATGTTTTGATCCTGGCTTGAAACAATTGGATGTCTAGCCACACTGATGAGCTGTAAAACAGCAAAACTATCTCTGTGGATGGCATATATATATATATATATATATGATAAATACATTGAGCTCTTTTTGTGGGGATGCCTGAAAAGACTTTAGAGGGAATCAGAGATCCAATCTTGATCAGGGAACTTCTACTGTTCAGAAGACTGGGGAGGTATATGAACCAGGTGATAGATCAATCTACTCTTATTGAGGAGGAAAATAATAAATAATTAGTAAATAAAATTTCAGGTGGAGACATTAGAAGTATAGAATTGATGTAGGAACCAGATGCCTGATCAAAGTGTACATGTATGTAGATGTGCAGAGGGTGTGATGATTGTTAAATTGTTGAATCGAGTTCAAATTCTAGTTGATTCTCTTTTGTTCAGTTAATGCTAATTGTATTGGAAAAAGTATAAGTTCATCTTCTTCCAGCTATAGGTTAAATAGGTAGACTGGGCTCTCTTGCCTTGGGTGGCAGCCAGTCTAGGAGAAAGAAAACTGAATTATTTAGAGAGTTTGTGGAACACTGCACCATTTCTCCATTATCAGTTCTTCCAAAAAGTTTGGTTCATTCTAAATTCTTAAACTGTTTTTGCCTTTGTGGGACTTCTTCTATTCATTTATTTACCTTTGCCAATAAGTTCTGATATTTTCATTTACTACTTTCTTTCTTTCTTTCTTTTTTTTTTATGCTTTCTATGAGTGTTAAATTCTTCAAGCCTTCTTTCCTTATTGTCTCCCCAAAGTTTCACTGATCTCTTTTGTGGAACCACCTCTTAATTGCTGGTGTTCCCAGGTCCACCCTGATCCAGAGTGGTAGCACCTGTTAGAGTCCCAAGTATGGACAAATAGGTAACACCTAAATTTGTGTCAAAATACTATGAAAGTGTAAAAAGAAAAAAAAAAAAAATAAATAAAAATTATCAGCAATACTTTAAAAAAAATACCAGTAATACAAACAGCTATGCTTTTTTTTTTTTTTTAAAATATTACCAGCAATAAAAACTGTCGGCATTAAATAACCCATTGAGGGTGATATGCTGTAAACAAAACAAACTAACTTTTTGCTTACAGTCACTGTCTTGTCTAATAGTTCTTTCAGTTTGTCTTTCGAATTTGCCATTGGCACAGTGTCAACTATCTTGCATAAGTTGTTAATGTTGGATAATTCTCTTGGGATCATTTTACTGTGCAAATAAATTAATAGTTTTTATCACCAGATTCCTCTTTTTAGCTTGATGTACTCACTGAACTCATTTTACATTCTTAATGCAGATTTATATATCCTCTCCATGTATATCAAGCTTTCCTGAAATTTTAAGATGTACTTTGTGTTGTACTTTATTGAATGTTTATATGTAATCTCTTCAATACATATATAGATATTTCTGCATTTCTATTACTCTTTTTGACAATTCCTGTTTTATTTCTGCTAACATTTCTTTCATTAATTTCCCATAATCCTTTAAGTTGATCCACTACATTGTTTTTTTTTTTTTTTTTTTTATTGATAGCATTAAATTTAACTTTACATTTGCAAGAGCATCCAGCTATAGACAAAAGCTGTGTTGATTTGTTTAAACCTATTGTTTTATTTGCTTAACAAGCAGCTTATCTCAAAGTAAAATTATGAAGAATCTCTTCATAGCAATCTTATTATTCAGGTTTCATTTAAAGCATCAATTTCTGTTTTGTTTGAAGTATGAAGCTGCTGAAATATTTTTCCCTCTTCCATTAGAAAATCTTAAGAGAAGTTTGCTTTATGTTTGACAAAGTTAGAAATTTTTCTCAGTATTTGTGCAAATAATTATAGACTAAATAGGATTGTCTGTTAATATCCAGAACAAAATGTCTTGCAGAATATTGTGCCAATTTTCTTAAAATGTCTGCCTAAATTTATACTTACTTTCATGCTTCTATGAAAAGCAACACAGTGCTCAGAAATTCTTTTTGTAGAGGAAAAATCATTAAATTTATCTGAATTTAATACACTGATTATCTCCTGTTTTTAAAGATAACCACTTTCATCTTTATATAGAATGCAGTATTATTGAAAATCAGAACCTTGAAAACTTTCTACTCTTTGCAGGCTGGTTAATTTTCAAACCTTCCTTTTAACTCCCCCCCCAGTTAACTTTGGGGTTTCAGGAATAAAATGGACTTGTGGTTGTCAAAGTTGGCATGTTATTTATTAAGCAAGTTGAGTAAAAATTTTACTGTCCTAAAAGCATTTAATCAATTTTGTTTATTATTTCTGCTTTACTTTGAATGAACTTTATCTTTGCACCAACAGTCTATTGTCATGTGAAATATTAGACAGAAGAAAAATATTTTAATATTAATCATTGTTTTTGAAAAGTTTGTGCCAAGAATTGAAATGAGGAAGTATACACCTTCCTTTTTCCTGCTTTTTACTTGTTGTCAAAAGGGTTTATTAAAAACAAAATCAGCACTTTCAAATTCTAAAATGTTAGTTTAAAATACATAAATTTTCATTTTCAAGTCTTTAGTTTCATATTGGCAAGTAAATGTCTTTTTGTGTATGTATTTATGTGTGTGTGTATATATATATATATATATATATATATATATATATATATATATATATATATATATATATGTGTGTGTTTTTTTTTTTTTTTTTTTTTTTTTTTTTAAATAAATGAGATATAACATTTGTATTTTGGTAATAATGCACTTAATCTTTCCTTTTATAAACATTTATGAAAACTAATTAAGTATTGATACTCAAGTAAGCTTAGTTGACTATGGTAGATCTGATGAGGAGTGAATGGTTCCTGTTTATATTTTGGTACTTATTTAACATGACTTTTATTTAAGTAGATTAGTTGCAAATATCAGTATCACTAGACTCTTACAGATACCTTTTGATTTTTTTTTTCCCTTGTCAGGGACAAGAAATTTGAAATAAATGTGAATATCAGAACTCTTCCCATTCATTGTAAATTAACTTATTTCTTTTTATTTCTTTTTGTTTGAGTAGTAATTTTCATGATTAATTTTCATTTGTTTTTCTTTAATATTGTGGCTTTATTTTAATGGCCTGTTGAACCATATTTTGCTCTTCAGATGAGCAAAAATCAAGTCTCCATTTTTCTTTTTCTTATTCTCTTCTTTGCAATTTAATCTGCATTTATGATTCTAGAAGTGCACTTGTTTCATTGATCTTCATTCTTATTCACTTTTGTTAATTTCTCTATTTCATTTACCTTATCCTCTCCTGCTTATGTTGCCATTATGCCGTCCATAAGAACATATTTCAGTGTCTTGAACTCTATCAAGTCTCATCAGATTACTTACTTTTTCCGTAAAGATATACTAATCTCTAACATTTGGTGAGTAATGGAATTCAAAACTGCAAAATCGAGGATAATGTTGCCTCCTCAGTTCAGTTCCAATATCATTCACTTTGCTTTTAAACAGAGAAGCTAAACAATTCAGAAAAATATTCAGGTTTTTTTTTCTGTAGAAAGTAATTATCTGTAAGATTAATTATTTGCTAAAATCTTGACTGCTGACAAAAAACTTCTCGCTGACAAATAATGAATATAAAGAGGAAAAAATCTTTATTAATGTTACTTTATAAATAGTATTTGATTTCCCTCTCTCTCTCACTCTCACACACACACACAAGGAATTCACTCTATTGTCTGCAATAATTGTCATAAAAATACATAGAAGAAACCTTAAAGAATATATGAACACAAAAGGGATATTTTACTAAACAATACATTAAATGCATTAGTTACACACCATAACAAGACTAACCACAGTTTTGACATGAAAAAATTCTACTCTGATCAAAGAAAATAATTTGAAAATGTCTAGAGGGTGCCATAATCGCAAGGTCATCTACAGTAAATTTGCGCCCTGGTTTTTACAATATTTTGCCATTCCTGGCAGATCTATTATTACAGTGAGGGATACCTACTAACAAGTGATGGAAAGAAAAAGAATTTAAATAAAATCGGCTAAAACATATTCCCCACCACAAAAAAAAATTAAATTAAAATTCCCAGCATCCTTTGTTTGTGCGCATATGTCGTTGCACCAACATAACAAATTTAGTCCAATGAAGTCCTAATGAACAAAATGCAGCACACAAAAACTTTCCATTTTGTCATTCTTTCCCACCCCAGTACTGTTCTTGATATATAAAAATTATACATACACACACACACACACACACACACACACACACACACACACACATGTAATGAGAGAGAGATAAACAATATGGCTTCAGAAGCAAGTTGAAGTAAGCCATAATAAAACGAGATGCCTTATCTTATATAAATTGAATCTTAAAATTCAGTCCATATTTAGTAGTTGTTAATTTTCTTATTTGGTGTCATATTACAGATTTCTCTATCAAATGATTAATGATCAATGAACGTCATAAGAAAATTGCTATATAAACCTCACAAACTGAATCTGAATGCTGTAAACCTGTTTTAGTTGCTATTAATAACTATTTATTTCTAATACGTAAATAAAATATTATTACTGACTTGTACAAATTCGGAATGAATGAGAATTTTTAAAGCCGTTTG
Organism: Acanthosepion pharaonis; assembly: GCA_903632075.3. Classification (NCBI taxonomy): domain Eukaryota; kingdom Metazoa; phylum Mollusca; class Cephalopoda; order Sepiida; family Sepiidae; genus Acanthosepion; species Acanthosepion pharaonis. The sequence goes on along the minus strand of CAHIKZ030005455.1, from coordinate 2,221,218 downwards.
CTTAAACAGGACAGTGATTAGCGGTATCCAATTATTGTATTTTTTTCTTTCTAATTCCACAAAGAATATTTTTATAATAAAACTGATTTTGGGTGAAAAAAATTTTTTTTTTTTTTTTTTTTTTCCTTCAAAATTGTCTGCCTACTCTTCACATATTTTTAATGTTAATTTATATTTTGCGATAAGTTATCAGTATATTTTTATGTAATTGTTTTCAGATTGTTTACTTTTTTATGCTGATTATAAACTGGTTAATTTTAAATGTTTTCTTTCAGCTGAACTACTATATTAGTGTTATGATAGTCCACAGACCTTTAGCTATTATTGTCAAGACTAAAACATTTAATTAATTAATTTGGTATCTTGACTTTACAAATTTAAGTACAGTTCTAGATTGTCAGCTAGGTCTCATCATTTTACAATCAAAATTGCTAGATATTACCCTAAATTCTATGCTAACAGTTTCTTCTCTTTCATTTCTCACTTGTGGAGCTCTTCTGGCTTTTTGCTTCTCTGTCAACCTTCCATTTTGAAGATCAATGTCAATCATTAACTTCTGTCTTCATAATAATGTTTTTCTTTTTCTCATATTCCCTAACACTCTGTAACTCCCTATGTCTTAGTGGCTTCATTTCCTTGCTTGGGGTGAAATGATTAAAAAAAAAAAGAAATTGCCTTATATTACAACTGCTTATGTTTGAAACAGTTGGTGACTACAAAACTGTTAAATTTGACTCGCCAATCAACATTACTATAATATTAAAGAGTTTTGTAGGCATACTCCTTTTAAAAAATTATGTTTATGACAAATATCAAATAGAACAGAAATAATTGAGGTTTAGTTATAAACTAAAATGTATAAATCAAATGTCATTCTAATTGACTCTAAATATTTTCTATTTTTCATTATGATGAATTTGCATTTGATGTTGAATTAAGTTTGTGTTAAAAAAAAAATGATGTGAGCTTGATGTGTCATCAAATTTCAACATAAATACATTTATATTTTTGATCAAATTAGCATTTCTTTTCTTTTTTTCTTCTGATTAGGAATTCTCTAATTCAGGAAAGCAAAGGTCAATTTGTGCTTCTGAGCCTGTAATTTTACCAAATGAAATATCAAAATGGGTTTTATAAAATGAAAACGGCCAACAAATCTTTGGTTCACTGTGCTGATCTGTTGCCAATCCATTTCGGCAGATAACTTTATATTTGAAGATGGATCAATGATTCTGTAGCCTAGCGTGTACAAGTTTTGATCTGAAAATTTCTCTGTATAATGTCATTAATATTGACTACTAAATTAAGGTCACTGAAAATAATTTTTTTCTTCAGCTAACTGTAGACTTATTGATGTACATTGATTCTTATGTGCCAATTATTATATTTTTGTACTTGGAAAATGGTGAAAATATTGTAAAATACAAATCTGTTAAGACAGTTGAAGTATTGTTTGACTATAGTTCGAATTTCTTTTGTTCATAAATTCCATCATGTGAAAAATATTTGGAAAATATCAAATTGTTGCAGTATTTTTAGATCTTTTATTTTACATCATGTAGAATTCTTTGGTCTGTGGATAGTAGCCAGATTTGGTCCCTAGAGACATTGGCTGCTTCTAAACCAAAAGCAAACATTGATGGAATTGTAGTTGCTGTTTTGTTGCTTTTTAATTCTTTGCTCAGATCAGTTAGTCTCTCATAGTCTCTCTCTGTCTCTGTCTCTCTCTCTGTGTCTCTATCTCTCTCTCTCTTTCTCTCTCGTAGGCTTTTCCCTGTCTCTCTCTCCCTCATTGATACTAAACTTATTCATGTATTAGATAAAACCTTTTATGAATAATAATTTAATCATGAATTCGTATGTATAACCATTTGAGTGTTTTAAGTTTTGTTCCTATTATACTTTGTCGTTTCAAAGCTCTTTTTGTTCTTGTCAAAAATTTGTATTCCTCTTCACTTCTAGTACATGGGTCTTGTATTATTGCTCATGATACTATTGAGCTGATTATAATTCCCAGAGATTTTTAGACATTAGGTATTGATTTCTATTCAGTTTTTTTTTTTTTTTTTTTTTTTTAAATACAATTTTCAGGATATACTTGTATAAATAATGTATTGTAAAAGTTTCAGATTGGATATGATAGCATTCCAAGAGCTGCTATGTGACATGTTCTTCATTGTTTTGGATGTCCCAACCACTTTATCTCTCTGGTTCAAGCAATGCATGACAATATATCTGGACATGTATTCCACCAAAACATGCTTTCAGAAGAATTTCCAATCATGTGCAGACTAAAACAAGGATGTATCTTGGCACCTATGTTATTCTCCTTGTATCTGGCTGCAATGCTTCATGAACTTCTTCCAGACAAGCCAGGAGTTGACATCAAATATCTATATGATGGAGCACTTTTCAACCTTAGACATGTAGATCAGTCTACTAACACACACGCAAGAAATGTTATAACTTCAATATACTCATGACAAAACTTCCCTCTGTTATTCAAAAGAACTTCAACAGTCTGTGAACAAATTTGATATGATCTACCATTGTTTTGGCCTTACAGTAAACATCAAGAAAACCAATGTCCTTGCACAGCCAGCCCCAAATACCATCGTACCAGATTTTGATATTACCATCTGTGATACACCTCTAAAACAAATAGAGCAATTTCCATATCTAAGCAGCTTTTTTATCAAACAAGGATATAGGACATATCCGTCTTCAACAACAAAGATCTGAACTTAACAAAAATTATGGTCTATAATGCTGTTGTCATTTCAACACATTTTCAAATATTTGCTATATGGATGCAAAAAACCAAAACTTTATATTGTCCATAAATTAGAATGCTTTCACCAGCATAAGCTTTATTCAATCTTGAACATCAAATGGAATTACTATGTGACCAACACCAAAGTCCTGGAAAGAGCCAACAGTGAAAGCATCAAATCCCTGATCATTAAACACCATTTTTGATGGTCAAAACATGCAGCAAGAATGGAAGAGTTAAGGTTTCTACATCTTATTCAGGGAGATCATTTTGAAGGACCAATTCAAAACAATATTGAAAGCCACTGAACTTGAGCTTAAATCATTTGAAGCACAAGACCATACCAACTGGCAATGTTCCATCGCCATCAGAACCAAAATATTTGAATTCACCAAAAAAGAAAAGGAAGAAGACAAATTCGACCTCATCCTCTATCAACATTACTATGCAATCAATGTCATCGGCTCTTTCATGCAAGAATTGGTCTACTTAATCATCAATGCCATCATCATAAAGGAAGCGATCAGAGAAGAAATTAAATTCTTGGATATGAGCTAAAGCTGCTGACAATTGTATAAGTTTCAGATTGTATCTATCACTGTTAAAAATATTGATTTTTTGGAGGGTGTTTTGTTTTCATAATAAAACCTAAGTGTACATAAAACGTGTTAGTGAAAAAAAAAAATTAACTGTTTATTCAGATATAGAGGATACTAGCTTAAAAGCTACTCTATTTCTAGCTAGCTCCTGCATAGGGCTCTTGATTGGGCATTGAATACATATTAAATTTTATTAAACTTGAACTATATTTTTCAAATCTTATTTTACATGTTAAAATGGAATGGGTGGGTATCCACTGATTTTGTTAATTTATTTACTTTTTTAAATTGAACATTACTGCAGCATTTATATTGCTTTTTAGAAAATTTTGCTTCAATATAGTTTTCCATTATCATACATCAAATTTTCTATCTTGAAGCCAGCTTCCATTAATTTGGTGGGTTTTCCACCTTTTTTTTTTGAGGGGGCAAGATCAGTAAGAATCAGCTTTGCAGAATATGAATAAGCATTGTATTGCATGAATATACACTTTGGCTTAATTTTCTGGTTATGACCTCTACCTAATAAAAATTCCAAGAATTTGATAGCATCCACAACTCTGAAGAGGCCTATATTATTATTACTTACAGTATTACTAGCTTGGAAAATTACTCAACCTCCTTTCTGTTGCCTTACGAGTAGTGTTGATTTTATTGTTTATGATGTTTCCAATTTCTTGCCAACCATCAGTACCATCCAATGTAGCTCTATATTCATCAATAAAAATGATTGTTGAGAGATCGGTTTTCATGTACTTCTTCATTCAACTTATACATAGTTTGGTTATTTTCATGTCTTTATTTAGTTTTCTGGATTTCTCAATTTATATTTGCAAAACCATTCTTTTTCTTGTTGGTTAATCTATTTAAATGCTTATCCATTTTCATTTTTCTGAAATGTCTTAGGATATTCTTAAACACATTTCTTGTTATCCTGTCAATTTTGATTTTTAATTTCCAGTGTTGTGCTACCATAGCACAATTACATATCTTGTTTCTCTTTTGTGATTATGACCATTGCCAATTTTTATATATCTGAATTTAAAAAAAACAACAAAAAAACTATCAATAATTATACTATATTTACAATATAACAGACAACCCTCTAGTTACAAAATAAAATCTGATAACACTAAAGTTATTTTGAATATTTTTAAAAGAAATATTACGATCTGAAATTAACATGTATTCAATTCATTTTAACTATAAACTCTATAAACCTGACTTTCAAAATGAGTGAGATATTTTCAATTTCATTAATGCATTTTAAGGTATTATTTTGGGAAATTGTTGGATATATATTATTTGTTGGTCATTGATCGATATTTATTTATAATGTAATGCTGGCAAAATTTAATGGAAAATTTTTTGATTTTGTTAAAGCAATTTACTTAGACATTTACTTGGATATTTTAGTTTTATTCCTTTAAGGTCTTGTTATAGTTTGGAAGACTTGCACCTTTATTGACCACCTCCAGTTTATATTTTCTCACTTAGCATTTGTGTGTATGTATGAATATTCCAAACAAACACAGAAGAAAATCCCCCCCCCTCCACCACACACAAATAATCATAAATAGATCTGTTTTTTGAAAAAATAAATCAGTTTGTCTGATGATTGAAAAACCATGAAGCCCAGGGTTAGAAACTAATATCCATACAAGGACACATGGCACAGTGGATAAAGGCATTAGTTAGATCCAGTGACAAGACCCAAAGAGTGTGAGTTCAATACCCAGTTAAAGCAGTGGAGAACTTTCAGAGGGAAAATTAACAGGAGATAACTGATAGCTGACATCCATCAAACATGGCACATGGAACTAGAACAGTCTACTCCAGTGAGTGAAATAAAGGGTTCAGTTCGGCATTTCAACCACCTGAAGAAGGCCGGAGTGTACAACGGCCAAAACGTTGTGATAAATATGGCGACAAAGATGAGGACAATAGTCCAAATAATATAGACACTCTAATATCCATACAACTGAATATGTTAGTTCTATCACAGATATTGAGCACTTTCCACTAAGTAATACACACACACACACACACACACATATATATATATATATATATATATATATATATATATATATATATATATATATGAGAACAAGTAAAACTATATTTATCAAAGGATTCTATTTTGCAACATGTATTTATAAACAATAGTAAAATATTTTAAATTTAAGAGGACAAAACTCATCTGTTTAGAATAGCTATTTCTTTTGTCTTTAGTCATAGCCTTTTTTTAACACACACCTGTGTGTGTATAATAGTGTACAAAGGAAAAGTTATGTATTGCACCAAGAACATCTGCTGCTTCTTCAGATAATAATGAAAGACAGAACAGTGTGTAATGAAAATGCTTTGGGATCTCTCAGGATAAGACTAGCGCACGGGGGGGGGGGGAGTGCTATAAATCAAATTAGCTTATCAAATCCATTGACCAGAAAATGTCTGTTTGCCTGATAGCTGCAAGTATTAAGTCCTATTTTATTTATGTTGGGTTTTTGTTTCCTCAATAAAACCAATGTAGTGTACAGGTTTACATGCCTGTTTCAAGAGTGTTTCTCACATAATAACCCTGGACACACAATCATAACTCTCTCATGTTGTCTTACCATCTTAATGACACCAGTGCTATAAAAAATCACCTTATACACTGTACCACTAATAACAGATTCAGATCCTCTGAAAAGAAAAATCCTAATCAATAATACCAGAATCCTATACAAAAACAATTGCAAAAAAATGCTTACAAATTCTTGAAGCCATCACAATTAAAAATCAAAACCCAACATTAAATAGGATTTAATGCTGGCACAAACATCTGAAATATATTCAATAACTAATCCTTCAAATAATAAATACCAGCCCCCTTCCATTTGTTAATGAATTAATCCAACAATACTGCCTGAATACCCAAAAATATTATCTATAAAAATAAAAAGCAACTATTTAAAACCAAAACTTACAGCCTTGATGACAAATGAATGCCCTAGGCAAAAAAATCCAAGGACCAAGGTCTGTTTTTCAATAACTTAGACTCAAATGTAAAGACACTTGCAAGAAAAAACTGAAAGAAAGATTATTGAATGGAAAAGTTCTGTAGTCTTTAATAACATATGTCTCAATGACATGCTGATATATATATATATATATATATAAAATAAGCATTAATGTCTCTTGGTTTTAAATCAATCCACTCCAAGTCTATCCATTTTTTTTCTCTACCAGCTCGTATACTGCATTCTGCTATTATTGCCTCTGCAATGATCAATGATATTATGTATGGTCCTGGTCTTAAGTTTGCCGAAAACTGCAAGGTTAGCGCACTTACAATGCATTTTCTTCTTTTGATCAAACTGGCACTTATTAAATCAAAACTATTGTCAGATATATAGTGAACCACCAATATCTTTAAATTGTTATGTAGCATATCTGAGATGTTCATAGTCTTTTTCTTAAGATTTCTGGATGTTTCGCCAATGTACATCATTGGGTATTTTGTGCAATATATTCCTGCCTCTGTTTTGTTGTTATTGTTTGGCACTAACTATATATCTTATTGTTTTAGATGTGGTCTTGATGAATTTTATGTCAAGGTTGGACAATTTTTTTTTTTTTTTTTTTTCAATGATGGCTATTATGGAGTTGGTAACTAGGATTATGTGCCTACTTTTGTTATAGTTGTTGGAATTATTATTTGTGGATTTTTTATTTTTCTTGTTATTTGGTATTGAGCAGGAAATAATTCAGGTATTGGAGGAGTTTGAAAGTGTTTTCAATGCATTTCTCTTCTTTAGACAGGAATTGGGGGCTGCAGAGTCTAACGGCTTTTAAATAAAAGCCTATGATTACTCTGGATTTTATTTTATTGTGATGGGAGTAAATAGGATCATTATTATTTGTTGATTTTTTTTGATAGACCATTAATTGTATATCCTTATTTCTGTCTATTAGCATGATGTCGAGTCTGCTTCATAGGTGAAATTAATTGTATGTTTTATCTTTAATCTGTTAAGAAGTTTTGATAGCAATGTGTATGGATATGTTAATAGAGCATCATCAATGTATCAAAATGTTATCTTTTGGAAGAATATACTGAAAGGGACCAGATTTTTAAAATTCTAGGAAGAGGCATGCTAGTACTCCACTGAATGGTGAGCCCATTGGTAGGCCAAATTTCTGTCTATAAAAATTCCCACTGAAAGTGAAATAAAATTTGTTTTGTAATGAAACTACATTCTTATAATTTTGTCTGTTGGTAGTTGGAGGTTGATTTTTGACTTTTTTTAAAAATGTCTTTGTAAAAATGTTAGGGTATATTTGTATCCTGTCTATTTTAACTGATCAATGGATAACTTTCATTGATTAATCTCTTATCACCTTATAATGACTGGAAAATGTAATAATTAGAATAGTGTGTGTGCTGGAAAATAGCTGCCAACAAAAGTGAGAAGATAAGAGAAAACTGGAGGTTCTAATTTTTGTTACATGGATTTTCATAGTATTTATATATATATATATATATATATATATATATATATATATATATATATATATATATATATATATTATTAAAAGATTAATGATGTTAGCCAAAGATTGTCAAAATTGTGTGAGGATGTGCAGAGATCACAACTTCATTGTTAAATAATTTTCAATAAAAGATATTTATCAGTAGGCATATTGATTTTATGTCTGATCTTGCTGATAAAAATGTAAGATTTCCATTGTTGTAAATTCTCCATTCCCTATTAGAATTTGTTACTTATTGAAATCTAGTGAAAAGAAGCTCTATCAAATATAATATATAATTGTCATCGTTTCTATATCTTGTCAATTTGTCATTTTCTATTCAGCTTAGCTAACCTTAATTCAAATACATTGCATTTCATTCTTCTAATGGTGTATGTTTGCAAGCCACCTGTTGGTTTAATACTATAGTTCTTACATTATGCCTGATATCTTGCTATTATTATTACCACCATTATACTGTCCCTTTCATTTTGTTCCACATTCTAGACTGTGGACCAGAAATGATTTCATTTTTTTTTTACTAGATAACATGTAACTGTTGGACAATTTTCTTTCTTACCTTTCCGTAAATCCTGTCACCTCTCTCTCTCTCTCTCTCCCTCTCTCTCCCTCTCTCTCTCTCTCTCTACCTCTCCCTCTCTCTCTCTCTACCTCTCCCTCTCTCTCTCTACCTACCTCCTCTCTACCTCTCCCTCTCTCTCTCTCTCCTCTCCCCTCTCTCTCTCTACCTCTCTCTCTCTCTCCTCTCTACCTCTCCCCTCTCTCTCTCTCTACCTCTCTCTCTCTCTCTCTCCCCTCCCTCTCTCTCTCTCTACCTCCCCTCTCTCTCTCTCTACCTCCTCCTCTCTCTCTCTCTCTCTCTCCTCCCTCTCTCTCTCTCCCTCTCCCTCTCTCTCTCTACCTCTCCCTCTCTCTCTCTCTCCTCCCTCTCTCCTCCCTCTCTATCTCTCTCCTCCCCTCTCTATCTCTCCCCTCTCTATCTCTCCTCTCTATCTCTCCCCCTCTCTCTCTCTCCCTCTCTATCTCTATCTCCTCCCTCTCCTCTCCCCTCTCTCCTACTCTCCCTCTCTCTCATCTCCCCTCTCTCTCTACCTCCCTCTCTATCTCTCTCTCTCTACCTCCCTCTCTCTCTCTCTCTCTACCTCCTCCCTCTCTCTATCTCTCTCTCTCTCTCTACCTCCCTCTACCTCTCTCTCTCTCTCTCTACCTCTATCTCTCTACCTCTATCTCTCTACCTCTATCTCTCTACCTCTATCTCTCTCTCTACCTATATCTCTACCTCTCTACCTATATCTCTATCTCTCTACCTATATCTCTATCTCTCTACCTATATCTCTATCTCTTTTATATTATAGGCTCTGCTTGTTAGTCAAGTTTTCTCATCTTGTATTTTATCCCAGACTTTAAAAAAAAAAAAATCTTTTTCATTTCCTGCTTTATTTGAAATAAGGAAGAAGATAGGCTATGGATTCATATGAAATAAAACCAGATAGCCTCTTAAACTTCTGCTGGGTTTTTCCTTTCTTCCAGACTAGTCTGTTCATTTTTGTTATCAAACATTACTCATAATGAAGAGCTTTCAGTGTTAACTGACATAAATCTGCTATAATTTTTTTCAGGTCCATAAATACAATAAATAATTATGCTGTTTAATTTTTACTTATGAGTTTTATGTTGGTTTAAGAAATATAAGGTCCTTGGAATTAGTTTCATTTTAGTTTTGCATTTTCACACTTCTGATGTTGATTTAAGAGGAAGCCTATCTCTCAATCATTTGCACAAAGGCATTCCTATTTCTCTAACATCGAGTGGTCCTTACATCTGAAAGTCTTGTAACTGTGATGGCAGAGGTTATGCAAGGTTCCAGCTACCCTACACTTAACTCTCTATGAGAGATTCTAGAGATAAAGATAAGTTATTAGTTGAATGATTGTTTTTTTTTTTTTTTTTTTTTTTGTTTTTTATTATTATTATCTATCTTGAAACTTGTTCAGTGATGGAGATCATATGTAATTCTGGGTGTCAGGCTAAAATACCTTATATTTGCCATCAGGTTCTTTATATAAGTGGTTTTAATTTTCAAAGAGTTATCATTTAGATAAATCTAATATGGTTTTTTTTTTCTCTCTCTCTCTCTCTCTCTCTTTTCCTCTTAAATTTACATTTATTCATATATCAAATATAACAGAATATTGAATAAATGATTTATGGCACATTATTTTAAATCTGAAATTTTTTTTCACTTTTGGGGCTGATAATTATTTTGTAGATGTAAGAAAGCATCTAAAGTTTTTCACAATTCTCAGCAAAATTTGTGCAAGGTGTGTGTGTGGAGGGAGGGGGGCACCAAATGGTTAGAACGTTTACTTTCTGACCACGAGACTCAGGTTTGAATCTCACAATGGGCGATTTATCAAGGTGATTTTTTGATGTTATTAGTCTGAGGGAGGTGATCCCAGCATGCAGAACCTTTTGGAAAGTATCTGAAAATGATACCCTGGGTTGACCCATGCCTTGTGAGTGAAATTGGGTAGATAGAACATGTTGGTCTGCAACAGGAATTAGCTAGCTACCCTAGCAAATGGGCATGCTTGGATACAAGTGGCCAGCCTTTATTTTTTTTTCTCTATCTCAGAGATATATATATATATATATATATATATATATATATATCTCCATGTATAGGATTGGTGTATATGGAATAAATTCCAATAACCAAAAAATACTATTCTTAAAAGAGTGCTCAATACAGAATAGAGCAAATATAATTTATTTGAAAATTATAACATAAATATGTTATAAAATCACCACAAAAATAACCATTTTGTTTCAACACTTCTGGTGTCTTATCAAGTGATGCTTGTTTATTAGACATTAAATTATATCACTCAGCATCCTTCATAATTTACTGAGACCTTTCAATTAGCCTGATGAATATTTATGGTGTTTCTTAAATTTAAAAGTTTTGAAAAACTAACATTTTTACTTTCGTTTATAAATATTTGTTACAAAATAATATCCTTATATTTGCTTTGATAAATTCCAACAGAGAATAAAAAATGTCAGCTGAGTTTTCCTTTTGTACTTATTCATACATGTAATTCCAGACTGTATTAATTTTTTTTTTTCTTTTAGTTCTTAAAAGTATGCAACACCAATATAATTGTTTTGTTTTTTACTTATTTTATTTACTCTAAATATCATTTTCTATTTTACTTATAAGAATATAAGATTATTGATATTATTAAAATTATTATTGTTAATGTTATCGGCTTCCTTAAAATCATTAAGATTTATTACCTTAAAAAGCATCCCCATAGTTTTTTTTTTTTTTTTTTTTTTTTTTTCTTTTTCTTTTTTTTTTCTTTTTCTTTTCTTTTTTTTTTTTTCTCGGAATTCTCTCTTGAATTCTGTTGCCATTTCTTTTAATTGAATATTATTCTGATTGGATGGATTTTTAAGGAGATACCTTCATTAACAGCAGAATAAGAAGTTTGTAATGCACAAAAAGAAAAATGACCTAAATTCTTGTTCAAGATACAATTTGCATTGACCCTATAAAGCTATACTAGTATTTATATACTGGATGCAAAGTGTATTTTCCAACTCTTCAACAGATAGCTTTCTTATTCATGATGTATTTTCACAACCCCATATTTACTATCTTGATTCTCAAATATTTGTTTTAATCTCAGGATAAGACTTTTATCAACATCAATCTAATTCACACAAAGATTTTCAGAATAGAATTTTAATGAACACTTATATGTATATATTTTATTTTCATTTTTATATACTCTCAAAGAATTCTTACTCTTTAAAGATGATTGTTTTTACAATATTACTCTGGAAATATTTTACAAATTCAATTTCATGCTACTATTTCATTTGAACTTATGTTTACAATTCACTTGATTATTGATTTTGATGTCATGATAGAAATAAATATAGAAATAAAACCAGCTAAGTTTGCATTCACATATAAAATAAACACACTACTTGAATTTCATTTTTTCCATATAGGATTAATGTCTCCATGAAGAATATTTAGAGTTACTTGCCTAGTTTTAATTTAGTTAGACCAAAATCTGGCTCAGGGCCATACGTATGGAGTATCCAACAAAGATGAAGCTCTCTATAAATGGCTTACTTAGCTTGCCCATTTAACAACTGCAGAATGTGAACAGTTCAACTTATTGATTTGCATTGCCTACATACAGGGGATGGAATTGGATATTTGATTGTACAAATGCCAGGTGAAATTAGTTTAGGCTCATAGAGGGAAAGAAGTGAAGAGGTAATTAAAAATGGAAATCTAGGCCAAGATTATATTTCTATTATTTAATTGCAGTCTTTTTGGTAACAATTTCATTATTATTATTATAATTCAACTAAGTAATGTTTGTTTCCTGCTTCTTTTTTATTAAATTCTTTTAAGTCTGGAAAAAGCTAACAAAAGAAACGGGTGGGAACTTGTAATAAGTAAAAAAAAAAAAACACATCAGGAAGAGGCAGTTAAACTTTTTGGGGCGCATAATGAGGAAGGAGAGTTTGGAAAACCTGATACTCTCAGGACAGATTGAGGGACAGAGGAAAGAAGCACAAAGCATACTTGATCAGCTTGAGTAAATAGATGGTAGAAAAGGGTTTGGGACAAATAACAAAAAGAAAAGACTTATTAAAAGCTGCAAGGGACGGGAAGATGTGGAGGGCCATGATCGTCTGTGTCTTGAAGGGACATTGCACATAAAAGAAGACTGGTAATATAGTATCACATCTTAATATTTCCAAGTATATAATTGAACAGTTTTTGCTTCAGTTTTTCATTCAGTATTATTTATTCATACCTTTATTCAATCTTACTAGGTACTTACATAAGTACCTAGTAACTACAAATAAGACTTTGGTGTATAATAAAGAAGTTCTATTATCAAATAGAAAAAAAATATTAGAAAAATGTGCCATTGATTATTTATTATCTGGATAATATGCTTCAAGATGTATTGCACGGCTGAGTGTTCAAAATTTGAACTGAGCTTTCATTTCATATCATTATTCGACAGTAATAAAACTGTTGTTTAAACCCAAAAGCTGTGAATGTAATTTTCCAGATGTTTTTAGGGAAGCATATAAAAGCATTGTCTATGCAGGTTTTTTTAAACTGTGTGTCTCGAAATGTTGCACAGTACTCATAAATCATTGCTAGTTTTTCACTGAGATAAACAAATTTATTTTATTTTTTTAAATATATATTTTTGATCTGGCAGCTCAGCTTCAGTCACTTCCCCACCAGTGTAAGATTCCTTCTATGCCTTTTCTACAAACAATTTCATGGTAATTGTTTGGATGAGCTCTTCACTATGTTATCTAGAGTTTTTGAATTTAAGTGCAGTACTAGATTGGCATTGAGATCTCATCAATTTACAGTTGAGTTGGCTAGATGTAACCATAAATTCTATGCTAACAGTTTCTTTTCTTGCACTTTTTTGCTTGTAGAACTCTCTTCTGGCTCTATGCTTTCCAGCCAAGTTTTATCTGCAATCTATTGTTCTGATCACACTTTCCACTTCCTGCTCATTATCAATGTTTCAGTTCCTAATTCTTCCATACTCTGTAATCCTTTGTTTTAGTGCCTTGCATAGGGGGATACTGATTTAAAAAAAAAACATTTCTTATTCATTTAAATCTAATATAAAAGCATAACCTCAAATGTCAATAGTGAACTGGAAGTCTGTCTTGATAGATAGGAATGGGGGGGGTTGACAACAGATATAAATTTTGTTACAAACCATTTACACCCATTTGTGAATGCCATGTTACTTGGTGATGATGGTTTGTTCCAAAGAGATAATGCAACTGTATGGAAGTGGCATGAAATTATTTCCAAGAACACTTGGCTACTTCATTCCAAATTCAACTCACCAGATTTAAACCCCATTGAGCATGCCAAACAATTTATGGACAGCTCTGAAATATGTCTGGATAGATATAGCCATGCAGAAACCCATGCCATATTGTGCTGCCAATATTATTTGAGCAAAAGGATGAGCTATATGTTATTAGGTAACTGTATAATTTATTTTTATTTAAATTATCACTTCACTTTATTTCAGAATTTAAATTAAATTGATGTAACTCTGACCGATTTGATCGTTGCTAAAATTTTCACTTTAATTCTGTCAGAAGTAGGTAGTAAATTATGCAAACTGAGAGCAGTTGTATTTGGAGTAAAGCAATACCTAAATGCTCCCTAATGCTTAATTACCATACATGATACAGGCTTGGATGATCATGTCTCTTTCATGACTGACTAGGCAGATTTTCCCCACAAGAAGTTGTCATTTCTTTCTATGTTAGACTGGTTACCATTCAAGGCTACATGGACCCAATCTGTCCTGCTATTCAACCCATAGCTGGGAGAAGTATTCATACATTTCCTAAGGGCATTGGTGCATAAATGAACATAACAAGCCCAACTAGAATTCAAACTCTGTTCTTTGATTTCTCATTCTGAACCATTATCTGTTACACCATCTGCACATCCTAATATTAGTTATAGTAGCTAATTGACTAATTACTGGATATTACTAATAAGTACTTTGCTAGAAACAGTCTCAGAAATTGTTATTTAGCGGTAATTTAGGTCTCCACATGTCTGCCAGGCCTGGTATTGCTTTGATTGGGATGTGTTTTTGCATCAATATAATACATTAGAGAAAAGGGACATTATTTGTCATCTCAAAAACAATCTGAAGATAAATTAGTTTCAAACTGGAATCTCTTCTAGGATCCCATGAATGTTGACCATTGATTGATTTGAACATTGACATTTTGTTAATTTTTCTTTTTCCAAAGATTTTTGTTTTACTAATGATCACAGTGAGAAACTTTATTATACTTCATCCCTTTCTGCATTGTACTTGACATTAAAAGAAAAATCCTAGTGAACAATGTTTGTCTAATTTATTTTCTTTTTCAGGCTATCTGTTCAGCATGAGTAAATTTGCTGGCAAGACTGTTGCCGACACAGCTAAACAACTAAAGAATACAGTCGAGGAGAAAGTAAGCCAAATATCTTTCTTTTTCTTGGGTGGTGTGAAAAACATATAATTATTCACTAGTGGTACCCATAAAAATGCCACAGTTTTACTGTTTTTCATTGAATTTAATTGTTTTGAAGTCTCCTCACTCCATGGAATGTAAAAATTTTAAACGAGTGCTTTATAGCATAATTATTTTCTTTTGTAGTTACATCTCCTTGATTATTTTTATTTATTTATTTATTTTTATTTTTTTATTTTTTTATTTTTTGAAAGCAGTACTGCCAATACAATAGTAATGACAAAGCATAATGGTTGTGCAAACTAAGGGACTAACAAAGGGAGTGTATGCTTTTCATATTTGAATTTTTTGATGAATCTTAATTCTTAAGTTAATCATGAAGAAATTACCCTATCACATGGTTAAATATTTGAGCTTTACAACTTTAACAATAAATTGCAATAACAATCATCAAAAGATTTGAAATTGACAACTTTTTCCATTTCACTGAAACAGACGTTAAGGTCTTCTATCTTCCTTTTCTTTCCTAGTGAAACCAAGTAGTGGCCTTGATGTCTTTCCACACAATCAAAACAGTATAGTGTATTATTTATGAGCTATTGACACATTGTAGTATTAAACTCTTCTATCTTTCCTTTCTTTCTTAATGCCGCCCTTTTGGCGGAGCTTCAGAATATGTCGACTGCACTTCTGCAGAGGGTAAATGTCCCTCAATGGGGCCCCCTGTTGGCTGTGGGTGGCGACCCATGTCGTCTGGGTATGGGAACCTGGTGATTGAGCTGGCCATGGCCCGGGTGCAAAGAGGTCATGGTCATGCAACACATCACTTTGGCCCTTACCTGGGCTAGACGGGTGGTTGGAGAGGCCCGATCAGATCAATCGGCTAGTCACGTCAAGCATTAATACTTACTCGCATAAAAACCCATCTATCTATAAAACCCATAAGATGTTACACAAAACCTGTCCGACACTTTACTACAAACAAGAGATAAGTAAGTATTTATTAGAAGGCGGTGGCAAGGGTCAATCTATTAGTAAGGAAAAGCTGTTATAGATAAGGATTTTAACTGACTTTTTCATCAAAAACGGGTCGGGAAAACAAACCTGAAATGCTAACAGCCACTTACTAGTGAGTATACCCTCCTTGTATCCCTGGGATAATAGGGCGAATGGGTTTCCCCCCCTAACATCTTCCATTGATGGGCTCTGAGGAGGGTGGGGTGCAAGGAAGGTGAATTTTTAAAAAAAAATAAAATTCATGGCAACAAATAAAAACAAAAGACCACATATTGAAAACAGTTCGGAGAGCCTATACTCTGAAACCGAGTCGGGCAACGAACTTGATCAAAAGCTGTTCCCTAGATTTATTGTCTTAGAGTCAATAGAGAACACCCCAATCACTAAGTTGTCTCCATTCATTGTTGAAAAGACAATAAAATAAAAACCTTATCAATAAAAAAACTAAGGAACAACACCATTTTAGAAGTTCCAAATAAAGCTTCAGTAAATATGTTACTGAAGCAAAACTTTTTTTCTAAGCTTAAGATAAAAGCCTACCCCCACACTTCCTTGAACTCCTCAAAGGGTGTGGTAAGAAGTCCAGATCTCTCACTCTGCACACTGGATGAGATAAAAAACAGCCTAAGGCGTCACAGATGCTCAAAGAATATTGATAAAAAAAAAAAACGACCAAATGACTCCAACAAACACTTGTATTCTAAATTTCAACACTCCAAAACCTCCTACAGAAATAAAAATCAGATATATGATAGAAAAAGTGGAAGTTACATACCAAATCTTCTGAGATGTCACAACTGCCAAAAGTTCAGGCACCACAGAAAAAGATGTACCAGATTACCAACATGTAAAGATTGTGGAGAAATCGAGGATCACATTGACTGCAAACTCCAATTAAAATGTGCAAACTGCAAACAAAATCATGCAGCAGACTCAAAAGAATGTGAGGTCTGGAAGAAAGAAAAAAAAATATCCTGAATTAAACACACAAAAAACATATACCCAGAGGCAAGAAGGATTGTTGAGAGTTCTTAGAATGCATCAACATATGCAAATATAGCCAGTATGACAAACAACTCGATTCAAAAACAAGAAACACAAAACAATCTGTCCGATCTGGTAGAACTAAGATCACTACTGGAGATGCTAAAGAAAAATGTAATCAGTTCAACAACTAGATCCGATATTAAATCGGATCTAAAGGAAAACTCCCAATATCAGATCGATGAAACCAAAGAAAATTACAATCCAAGCAACAGCAAACACCAATCCTCCCCATCACCACTAACAAATTAAATAACTCCTCACCGCCAAAAATGAAATCTCCTTTGAAGAATCAACACAACAAAAAGAAAACAGAAATTGTCTTAATTGAAAATGAAAACAAACTGATGGAAACCGATAGCCAAGAAAGACATTCAAGACAGAAAAGTTCAAAAAGTCCCAACAAAAACAAATCAAAAACAATTATCCCATCTCAAACAAGGGAACGGTCATCATCCAAACAAAAATCCTCAAATGAATCAAAGGAAAAAAACCAAAGGAACATCCCTCAATAAACAAACAGAACCAAAAGAAATCCAAGGGTCAAAACATAACAAAATGCAAATAAGACAGAAAGCCTAGAAAAAATGGACATCTAAGACGAAGATCCTCCCAATTGCATAGCATGCCAAGAAACTTATACCGTAAAACACTTCCTACTCAATTGAAGTGACTTAACACATATTCGGCAATCTCTTTACAAATGTTAACAACTTGAAATAACTTTTTGAACAAAACAAACCCCAATACAATCTTAACCTTTCTTAAAAAAAGTTAAACTATACAAAAAAATATAATACCAATTAAATATTTGACGATAAAAAAGGGATCTTTGACACTTACCAGGTGAAAAGTTTCGAAAACAACACAACTCTAAAAGCAATGGATTTTTTAAAAAAGCAAGACAACACTGAAAAAAAAAAATTTTTGAAAGCAATCCAACTTTATCTAAAAAAAAAAAAACAATTGTTTGACCTTAAATGATCTTGTAAAGATTGATAGGTCGTTAAACATTAAACAAACAAACAAATCTTTCTTAGTGAAACCAAGTAGTGGCCTTGATATGTCTTTCCACACAATTAAAACAGTATAGTCTATTATTTATGAGTTATTGACACATTGTAGTATTAAACTCTTCTATCTTTCCTTTCTTTCCTAGTGAAACCAAGTAGTGGCTTTGATATGTCTTTCCACACAATCAAAACAGTATAGTCTATTATTTATGAGCTATTGACACATTGAAGTATTAAACTCTTCTATCTTTCCTTCTTTCATTCATTTTCTCACTGAAACCAAATAGCATCTCTGATATGTCATTTCCATTTTTTTCACTTTATCAAAATGGAATAGTCCATTATTTATGAGCTATTGGTAGGACATTTTGGTCATGTGAAATAACAAAGATGGGGGACAAAACAAATAATAATAAGGATGCTTACATAATTGAATTTCTTGTGGCTGATTCAAGAAAGAAATAAAATTTCAGTTCTAATTTCAAGAGGCTAATTATGGTATGCAGAATATGGTTTTGGGAAATTCGTCAATTTTTGCTTTATTGGAGGTACTTTCAGAGACTAACAAATACTTTGTCATGCCTTTAGTTTTCAGCTTATTCTCAATGTGTATGGATATACATGAATGACAAAAATGTAAATTCCCTATTGGATTTAGACCTAAAAATAAACATAGTTTTATGATTACTTGTTATGTAATTAACTGATTTACATGCAACTGCTCATCCAAAGGTTAAAATGGTAGGGAATTAACTTTCCTGAAATTCTTCTATCTGCATGCTTGTTTCATTTATATACTCATGTATAAGATGATTTTATGTATAGTGTAACCCCTGAATTTTTTTTGGCATGAATTTTAACCCCTCCAGAAAAAAAATTACTTGTACATAATGCAACTGGTAACTGAAAATGCATGATTTTTAACCTTTTCAAAAAAAATTAGCTGTGTATAATACAACTCCATATTTTTTTTTTTTTTTTTTTTTAGTTAAATTAAGATAATTATGCTTCATCATTGTGTTTTGATTTGGTGTGGAGATGTTAAAAACCATTAATTTGTATAAAAAAAAAAAAAAGTTTTATTGTTTTGATTTGTTTTACAGGGTTATTTAATGCTGACATTTTTTATTGCTGGTAATTTTTTTTTCCTTTTTTGCTAAAGTATTTCTGGTATTAAAACCTATTTTTACACTTTCATAGTGGTTTGACCCCTTTTGGGGGTGTTAACTATTTGTCCATGGCTAGGGCCCTAACAGATGCTACCACCCCAAATCAGGGTGGATGTGGGAACACCAGCAAATAAGAGGTGGTTCCATGCTCCTCAATCTCCTGATCAGAGAGGCTTTGCTGTTGGGCGTAGTTTATCATCTCACCCTGGATGGAAAGTTTTATTAAAAGAATCACTTTATTGAATTTTGTTTTCATTTTGTGTTGCTATGCAATCCCAAGTTCTCATTCTAATATGATTGATCAATGTCATAGATTAGAACTTAATCCTTCATTTAATCTTTTAATCTACTGATATCTAATAGTGACTAAACTCTTGAGTGTGACCCTTTGCCAAAATCAAATAATAAACAGTTGTACAATGATCTAATGCAGTTTATTTATTTTTTCTCTCAGAAAACGTTCATCTTTTTGCACATTTGCTGTCGCTGTTGGCAGTAGGAGATAATTTTTTATTGACTTCATTTATTGCTTGTCTTTCTTACTTTGAGAGAAAAATCAATAAAATGATTTACTTGTGTACATTAAAAAGTGACGTTTTCTTCACAGTAACT
The DNA here is from genome assembly GCA_903632075.3 of Acanthosepion pharaonis. Taxonomy (NCBI): domain Eukaryota; kingdom Metazoa; phylum Mollusca; class Cephalopoda; order Sepiida; family Sepiidae; genus Acanthosepion; species Acanthosepion pharaonis. The sequence continues at coordinate 2,201,387 of CAHIKZ030005455.1, read as the reverse complement.
GAAAAATAAAACAGATTACGTAACTGCTTGTTCCTCTGTTAGTAAACTAGTACAGCCATTACACCTTGCCATTTACTTGGGAGAAATAATGAGCCATTCTGTTTTGTGATAAAGGACAAGAAAAAAATGTGATGCTGCTTGGTTTTAGTGAGACAAAGAAAGCCTACATCATAAGAATGAAAGAAAAGGATGATAAAGGAGACAATAATGCTCTTGTGTTCAATGTCTTTCAATGAAAGGGAAAAAATTTGTCAATTTTTAATCTTTTCATTTATACCCTCTTACTTCTTTAAATAATGACCTGTGTTCATACTTATGATTGTTATTGCAATATTTTTTTAAAGTTGTTGAGCTTAAATATTTAATGGTGCAATAGGGGAAATTCCATGAGTATTTTGTAGTTGTGGGAGCTTATTCAATCATTAAATTAAGAAAATTCAAATGTAAAACTGGAATTTTCATGGGTACCGCTAATAAAAATAATATAAAACTGAACATTGTTATTTAAAAAAAAAAAAAAATTTACCTAATTTAAAAGACACTGATGAAAAGTATAATTGTTATATCCTGAATGTTTGCTTTAATCTACCCAATATTAAACATATAGGGAATGATTGTGTGTGTAATATATATATATATATATATATATATATATATATATATATATTCAGGCATTCTAGTCTGAAGATCACGAGAGCATGAAACTTGAGTGATGATGTGAGCTTTCTTTTAAGTGTTGATGATGTGAAGTGTGTGTGTGTGTGTGTTTTTTTTTTTTTTTTTTCTGTCTGGGTGTTGAGCACTTTACTCTAAGTCAGTGTATGCTTTTTGGACTTTCTTTCTTCAGGATTTTCTCTTGTGTTGGGTCATCTGGCAAGTTTTCTGTTGGTCACTCTTTAGTTTGTGTCTATATATATATATATATATATATATCTGTACACACAGTATGTGTTCAGCTTCCAATATAAGGAGTGTATCAGCAGTACTTGTACCTTCTGTTAATACACTGCATATCTTCCTCATATTTATGCAACTGCACAGATAGTGAAATACCATCCTGTGATACATCATTTAATGCCTCTTACACCTGTTGATGCAATACATCAAGATTTGTAGGTGGTTTAACTGACAGATGTTATCTCATCAAATTCCATACATATTCAATTAGAGAAAGACCTGGTGATCATATTTCCCAGGGAAGTTGTTGAACATCTTGTAAAATATGTTGAGTAGCATGGGCATCATGTGCAGGCATTATCCTACTGGAACAGTGTATCGCTTTTATGGCCCGATAACAGATTGAAAAAATATTCTGAATGTACATAATTCTGTTTAATGTTCTTTCCACAAGTACCACATTAGATTGAGATTTGTAATTTAATGCTTGTGTATTGTAGACATGTACTGATGGGAATAGCAAACACAAATGATTTTGTTGTATGAATACAAAACCTGCTCTCACTACTGAACACAACAAATTGCCATTTGATCATCCATGTGAGCCTATCACAGCACCACAGGTGATTTGTATGACAACATTATGAGTAGATATCTTGCATTTAAACAATTAAGTCAATAGATTCTTTGGGGCACATTTCCTTTGATCTAGAATGTGGATTATGTATGCTCTGATACCTTTACAAAATGTTGATCTTGACAAATATTATTCTATATGGCCATCCAGAACCTGGTCTACAGGTATAGGAATGTTCATTTGACCACTGTTGCCAATATCAAAGCAATACTGATGCATCTTGTCTGACAAGAAAAATGACCATCAGTCTCTTAAACACCCACCATCTGACCTCTCTGAAATAGCTCTGATTGAACAAAAGGCACTTGTGTATATCTCCATAACATGACACCTGCTTGTACTGAACTCTTTCATTATACTAAACCTTATTGTAACATGCATCTTTTTCTAAAGCTCAAACATGCTCACAAGAAGGCCAAAGTATTTGAATGTAATCAGCATATCTACTAACCACTAGTATGTATATACCATACAATCTTCATTGTAGAAGAGAAGCAATTTAAGGAGCAAATGAGTTAACTGGGACTTTTGAAAAATGTTGCTTACAGATAATTTGGAGAACTGTAACTGAATTTTATTACTTTACAGATAATTTTAGAAACTAAATGGCTTTTGTTCAGAAAATTTTTAATAGTAATGTCAAAATTTCTTGCATGATGATATTTTTAAAATCTATCTCTATAACCTACATCTCAAATGCAAAGGTCATTAACTTAGTTATCTATTGTTTTGTTCTGTAACCTAATTTAGGTCATTTTTGTTTCTCTATGTATCTCTTCCCCAAATGAAGAATGGACATTTTTGTGTTTAACCTGTTAACTTATGATATGATTTTTTGTGGTTGGGTAGGGGGTGGGGATGTGTGATGTGACCTACTAACAACTATGATAATATTAAAAGCCAACATAATGTGAAGAAATCCCCAAAATGTTAATCCTGTATTTTCTAAATTCTAGCCACTTTTATTTTTCTTGCTTTCAAATGAGTGCCAAATATTTTTTGTCTTCAATTTGAATATTTTTATGTTTTATTATTTTTCTGCATATTTTCAAATTAGGATTTAAGCTGTTATTTTAACAATATTGATGTATCCATGTAAAGTTATGGATCTCTTTAATACATTAATGTTTTGGATATTAAAATGACATTTTCTTGTCTATATAGTGGCAGCTATTAGTAATGTTAACTTGTGGTAATAGATGGAATATTCTGCAAATCAGACATTTCTCATAGATTGGAAACCAATAATTTCAGTTATTTACATTATTTGGACTATTGTCCTCATCTTTGTCGCCATATTTATTATGTTTTGACTGTTGTATGCTCTGGCCTTCAGGTGGTTGGAATATCGAACTGAACCCTTTATTAGTTAGATCCGGTGACAGGACCCAAAGAGTGTGAGTTCAATACCTGGTTAAGGCAGTGGAGAACTTTCAGAGGGAAATTAACAAGAGATAACTGATGACATCCATTAAACATGACACATGGAACTAGAACAGTCTATCCCAGTGAGCGAAATAAAGGGTTCAGACGACATTCCAACCACCTGAAGAAGGCAGGAGCATAGAATGGCCGAAATGTTGTAATAAATATGGCTACAAAGATGAGGACAATAGTCTGAATAATGCAAATAATGTACATAATAGCTCATCTCGGAAATATAGACAATAATGTCAGGTTAACATATAGCACACAATTTATATCTTATTGACTTTGTAATTTTTGTTTTTGTTCAGAAAATTTGTTAACCAATTTGTTTGCGATTAGAGGCATTTGTGACCCGGGGTTTGACAGTGTGTGCAATATTTAATTGATAAATATTTGATGAAATTGTATTTACTTCTGATTTGTAGATTGTTTTTAGTGAGAGGCACTTTCTCCACAAAAAGGGTTATATACACTGCAGCCAACATTAATTGCAGATCAATAAAATGATAATTTTTTTATAAAACTGCAGATCTGAGAGTCCTCAAATTTCTGTTAAATGTAAACATCATGTTTATGCAAAATATCAAAATCTAAGACATTGGAATATAGAATTTTATTTCTGCTGAATCTACAAAATATGATTTAAAACATTCCAATATGTATGCTACCATCTGCAAAGAATCAATTTGAAGTTTTATAGAATAAAAGTGAATAAGAACAAACAAATGATTTATTACCAAAAAAAAAAAGATATATAAAGCAAACTTAAAATACATTCTTTTATTAAATAAAACAGAAAAGTAGTTACTTTTTCTCTTTTTCGTTCTCTCTTTCGTTCTCTCTTTCGTAAAATAGGTTGTCATTTAAGACTTTCTGTTCAACATTATGCGTCAAATTTTGATCACAGGAACTCTATCTACCTATTTATTTCTTCTGTCGCCCTATTTCTTATATATATATATATATATAATATAGTTAAAAGAGAAACCACAAACGTTTTTGGTTGTAATGTGGATTTTTTTTTTTTTTTTTTATGCTTTATTTTCCATAATTTTGCTATGCACGTTTCTGGTTTTGTTTGTTTTTTTTTTTTTTTTTTTTTTTTTTTTTTTCAGCATGTATACGCATATGTATATTCCCTCTCCATACATATTCCTTATATAAGACTGTATGTATGTATGTATGGAGAGGGAATATACATATGCTGACAAAAATCCACACAAAAAATGGAAATGATTTAAGAACACACAGGGGTCATAAAAAGATAAGAATATAGATATCTTCCTCACCCTTTCTCAGACCATTCTTAATTGTTTTATTACCCTTCATACAGAACTTTTTCATTGCCAATTCAAGGAAGACATTTGGGTCACTAACACACAAAAAGAGAATGTCTAATAGCAAGAAGATTTAACATCAAAAAACATATTATTAATTCCTTTTAATAATATATGGAAATATCCACTCTTTGCCTGATGAAGGTCACAAGACTGGAAACCTGTGTAGCAAAATTATGGAAAATAAAGCGTAATATATTTAAAAAAAAAAAAATCCACATTACAACCAAAAACGTTTAAAGCTTCTCCCTTCATTTTAATATACACACTTTTCTCTCGTTGGAACTACTATAACCTTCCACACACACACACACACACATATATATATATATATATATATATATATATATATATATATAGTGGTAATGAGCATGAACTGTAGAGATATTGGTTTATATTATTTTAATTATATAGTATATCTCTCAGAAATCTTTTAAGTTAGAATTTTTTTTTCATTTAAATACTAAAATTCATCTGCTACAAGATTTGTGAGCCACTCAAGTTAGCGTTATTAAAATGGTTATGATGAATGATGTGTGGTAGGAAATGAAGATCATGTGGATTAGGAAGATAACGATTAATCCTTGATTTGAGGTTAAGATTGTATTGTTCAGGGACACATCCATTTAAGAGTCAATTCTATAAAGTACCAGTTCTAGTTGGGGGTGGGTGAGCTGTCTGGAGTGGCACTGTTTGGAATATGGGGGAAATGAGGGTGATTTGACTCCATGGAAGTAGCATAGCGTGCCCTAACAGAAAAGGTCTGAACTAGTGTAATTAAAGGGAGCATATTAGAACATTTGCCATGTGATGGGTTTGCAAAATTGTATCTGTGGAGGTTGAAGAGTGGAGACTAGGTCATCACTTATAAGATGGCATAAATAATTTGGGACCATATCAAGGCTGGAATGTGATGCTTGAGCAGCTCCAGCTAAGACATGGCACCAATATTCCATTTCTGCTTTAATTTGATTCTTGTAAAGAAAAAGCTTGACAGAAAAAGTTTGGGAATGATAGAATGAACCAATCATTTTCCCACCATCTTTAGTTGTGGGTCATACAGAGGAATTCCACATGTACTCCCATAAATATGAATGTTAAAATACTAGGTAGGTAAGTTTATATCTTTCATATAAACTTTGTAAACAATATTTACAATAATTTCAAAGATATTATTTCTCTCCAAGTGTTGCTTCTGATCATTTTAAAAGCATCCTTGTCTAAATTGGCTTATTCTCTACTTTGTTAAACACAAATTTGTTTAGCTTGTTTTGGGCATTGGTCTCCCTTACTTTATAATTGCATTCATTTAACATTAACAAGGATTTTTACTTTTATCCATGTATTAAATACTGCTGCTGGTTTGGTGCTCTGGCTATTCATCTCAAGGTTCTTGACAAAATCCAAAGAAGGATCTGTGATGTAATCAATCCTGACCTGACATCTCATCTTCAGTCACTTTCTCACTGATGTGGCATGTCTTCCTTCTGTCTTTCCTACAAATATTTTCATGGCAACTGTGCTGACAAGATTTTTTTTCCCCTAGTGCCCTGCCTACATGAATTTAAGCATGGCATCTAAGTCTCCCCCATTTACTGTTGAAATAGTTAAATTCAACTGCCACTTCTACTCTAACAGTTTTTTTTTCTTGTGTTTCCCGCCTGTAGAAATCTCTTCTGTTTACTTGCTTACCTGATAACTACAATCTTCAAAAATTTAAATGCAATGTCAATCACCATATTCTATCTTCTTGAATCCTGTTCATCTTTCCTCAATCACCCTTATACTCGGTCTTTTCTCTTACTTTCACTCTCTGTAACCCCCTGTGTACTAATGGCATTTTTGCCTTGCTTGGTGAAATGATTTAAAAAAAAAAAAAAAAAATTCCATTTGATCTTTCCAACTTCATTTAAGGAATGGTCGAGTTTTCTCTTGCCATAATGTAAAGTGTATTAAAAAAAAATCTCAACAGCTGTTTATTTTGTTAGTGTTTCTACTTCCCTATTTTAAGACACTTGGTTTTAGTTTTAGCTTTTGAGTTTTTTTCTTATACATTTTAGCTTCTTTAATAATATAAATCTCTTTCACTTAAGTTCAGTTTCAGTTCTTCCTAATCTGATTTATTTCACGTAGCTGGTTCTTTATATATATATATATATATATATATATATATATAATATTAATTTATTTTAATTTATTTTAGTTTTAAGTCAAAATGTTCTACACCTGTGACACTGAGGTAAATATTTGTTGTCTTGTTTTTAGCCAATCATATTTTAAAAATCTGTTACATGCAAATGAATAAATTGACCTTATTTTAATGTAAACAAGGTAGAAATGTCTTTCTCTCGTCAAATTGAGCACATTATTTTTGTCAACTTTTTCTCTTGTACAATGTGTCAAAAATAAGGCTACTTTATAGAATGTAATTTTGACCCAATCTAGTATTTGTCAAAATAGTTCAGGTGATAGTGAGCACTGGAAAATTCTTTAAAAGAAAAATGGCCACTTTGTAGAAGTAGAATAATTTCCTTTTTGTAATTATTTTAGTATTTATAAAATGTATCATACCATTGAGTCCCTGCTCAGAAGTATAAAAGTAATCCATGTATAAAGACTTTTTTTATCCATTTTTTTTTTTTAATGAAAACCAAAAATCATGATAACAGACTAATTGTAAGTTCCATTTTATTAAAGAAGCTTAACTGTTTATATGTAATTTGTTTGTAACCATCCATTAAACAGAAACCCCCTACCCATAAGACATCTTTCTGTTTACCAGCAAACTGATTGGGACTCGCTGTGATTTTCTTTGTGATGCTCCACGGGCTGTGACATTTTCAAACTCCCAGTTGAAAATTGTGCTACTGAGATTTCTTCCCGGATCAAAGAATGTACACTTTCATCCCTTCTTGGAAACATCAGGCGAAACCTCAATCCTCTCCATGGTTCACACCAGCATGTTTGGCCACTATAGCACACAGGAATCCCTATTTTCAGCTATACCAGTGTAACAGCTCTTGTTATGATAGGCACTTGTTTGTTACCACCCGTAATAAATGTAAGCGAGTCCTCAAAGGAGCTAAGTCATGGTTTGCTCAAAGAGTGAGGTACTGCATAATCTCTAACAACTTTGGCTGTCTTGATTATTGGCAGCTCTGTAATAAGTGCAAGGTCTCTGTCCACCCCATCTTCAATCAATTTGAGAAGTTATCATCCTCTGCTGATAAAGCTGAATGCTTTGCCTGTAAATTCTCCAACTCTACTTGACTCATCTGGAGTGTCCCTGCCTAACTTCCACCAAGAGCTGAATCTATGTTAAGTGATATGTATATAGCTCCATGCATAGTTTCCACTATCATTTATAACCTTGATCCCCATAAAATATGTGGACCTGATAGTATCCCTGTCATAGTCATTAAGAAGTGTACTCCTGATCTGCCTCTTGTTCTCTCTAACCTGTATAATCAATGCCTGGCTTCTTCCCACTTTTCTGCCTGTGGAAATTAATCCTCTGTGAACTGTCTGACCCTTCAAACTATTGGCCTATTAGCTTTCTTCCTCCTTTGGGAAATGCCTAGAGACACCAGTCGATGCCGAATTGGTTCATCAGCTCTCATCGCAAGGCCTTTTCTCAGACAAGCAATTTGGCTTTTGTTCCCCCAGCTTAACTGCTGACAATAATTGTGGAAAGATAAAAACAGTGAAACCCAAGCTGTAATATTGGACATCTTAAAAGCCTTTGATGGGGTCTGACATGCAGCTCTTCTCTACAAGCTGAAAAGTTAGGGTGTCTCCAGACACATTTTTGAACAGATCCAGTCTTTTCTATCAAATCATAAAATGAAACTTATCCTGAATGGCCACTCATCTAGATCACTTTGTACTAATGTGGGTGTTCCTCAGGGCTCCATCTTTGGTCCTACTCTATTTTTAATTTTCATTAATGTCCTTCCTGATGACATCAGCACCCAACTTGACATCTATGCGGATGACACAACCATTTACTCCTGCTTTGATAGTAAGGCTGATCAGTCAGATATGGTCAAAATGGCAGCCAATGTCCAAAACAACCACAAGTCTGTCAGTAACTGGGGCAAAAGATGGCTTGCCAATTTTAATGCTTCCAAAACTAAAATTCTCTCCATTAATCATCTGAGAGATGCCTCTCTGTCTTCCATCAGCATGGCTGATGCTAACCTTCAGGAAAGTGACTTGTCATACCTTCTTGGGCTAATGTTCTCAGTTGACATGAAGTGGAAAGACTATATTGAATCCATTGCGGAGTCAGCAGTTAAGAAAGTTGGTTCGCTGTGTCGTGCAAGACAATTTTTCTCTCCAGAATCTATCTTAGATATCTATAAGTCTACCATTCGTCCATGCTTAGAATATTCCTACCACATATGGTCTGGTGCTCCTGCTATGTGAGCTTCTTGATAAAATCCAAAGAATCAGCAATATTACTGGTTCTGATCTGGCAACTTGGTTTGTCATTTACCTACTGCTATAAGGTTGCCTCTCCATGTCTTTTTTATAAATACTTTCATGGTAATTGTTTGGATGAGCTCTTTGCTATGGTACCTAGACTTCTTGAATTTAACCGCAGTACTAGATTTATAAATTTACAGCTGAGCTAGATGTAGCCATAAGTTTTATGCTAACAGTTTCTTTTCTCACACTTCTCCTGACTCAGTGCTTTCCCACCAACTTTAATCTGCAAAAATTTAAATCCAATGTCAGTTGCTATCTACTGTCCTCCTGATTACTCTTTTCTCTTCCTGCTCATTAATGTTTCTGTTTCTAATTCTTCCACACTCTGTAACCCCCTTGTGTCTTAGTGGCTTTACTACCTTGCTTGGGGTGATACAGACTTTAAAAAGAAAAAAAAAAGCAGGTGTTTGAGGAATAGGTTTTTGTATATAACTGCTTTCTCTGATAAGGTACAAAGAGATAAACCCACAATTATTTAAAAAAAAAAAAAAAAAAACTAACAAAGGTGTTAGTGATTTCCAATAATTAGCTCATTAACAACTGTGTCTAATACTATCAATCATTTATTTCTTATTGATCAGAAAACAGAGACAGAAAATATGCTTGTAGATGTCAAATGATGAAATGATTTCGGCTTTTACAAAATATTTAATTAATGAAGCATAAAAATACTTTAGGAAAAAATGACTTGGAAATAATTTTAATAATACTGGAAAGTTTTATTCAACAATTTTATCGTTTTAACTTCTGTTTTGTTTTTTTTGGTTGCTTGAAGAGATTCAGTGATTGTGACAATTCCCTGCTCTTTTCTCATTGAAATGACACATTTCAGAAACTAAAAAGAATTTCTACAGGCCTTTAATTTGACAAAATTAAGCCTCATAAAATGGAAAATCACAATTATCTTTCTTTAAAAAAAGGTTTGTTTTAATTAGAGCTATAGTCCTACCACAAAATACTTTTAAACTGTGATACAATTTAAAAAAAAAATTTATGGAAATTTGTAGGATAAAACTTTTTTCAATATTATTAAAATTATTGTTTCTTGGAGTTTTATTTATTTTTTTTTATTTTTTTATTTTTTTTTTTTTTTATAAAATCTTTTAAGTTTTGTTTTTCTTTTTGTAAGAGTTTGAAATCAATTTAATTTCTTTAATGTTTTCTCTTCATTCTAATCTATAATAATAATAACAATAATCTATTCTTTATAGATGCAGTTGTTTATAAGCTAATTATTGGTTATCATTAATAAGTCACTTGTTAAGTTTTCTTAATAACTAGATTAGTAGCAACTAAGAATTAATTTACTCTCCATCTATTGATTATTTACCAGAAAAAGTGGAACTGTCTTAAGGGATGACATGTTGGTTAGTTTAATTGGGTGAAAATTCAGGAGATTTGATAAAAAGACAAAAAAGATTACCAAAGGATGAACTGATAACTACAAAGATTACCTACCTGACCCACTGCCTAAAATTTGAGTGTTTTGTCACTAGATAGAAAAGATGTTCTTTTATATTGTAAAGTGTCAAAGTGCATGATCCTTGCTCTTAGTTTTGAATTTTGTTTCAAATCCTTGACTGAACCATGTCAATAGAAAGTGTTGGATGTGCAAGCAATCTTGAAGTTTCTATTTGGGCAGAAGAAAATTCCAAATGAAATCCATGAGTGTATGATGCAAACATTGGATGACAAGCGCTCCTCATATTCAATTATGAAGATGTGGTGTGAAGGTTTCCAGCATGGAGATTCTGAGACTCCAGATGCAATGGTGATCCAGTAATTGTTGATCAGGTTTATAAATGAATTTTGACAAATTGATCAAGTCTTAGACAAAAAAAAAAAAAAATACTGAAATACTAGATAGTCAGGAAACATGGTTGCATAATTCATGAGCAGTTTGGTAGGCAGAAGATGGGTTTCAAATTGTTTGATTGCTGACCAGAATTAATATTAAGTGGACATTTCAGAGAATGTGTTGTGTGTGTGGTTTATATATAGATATATATATATATAGTAATCTAGTGATATTTTTTGGGTGGTGATAACTCGTCGCTGGTGATGAAACATTATTATAGCACTATGACTGGGGTGGCCAAAGTTGCTTAATGTAAGACAAAGAGCCACCTAGGATAAAGTTCAGATGTTTGAGAGCCGCAAGACAAACAAAATTTACACGTACATTTTTGTTACATATACATTAACATTAAACTTACATTTTAATTCATACCCAGTAAATAATTATAATCTTTATTTTTTTTTCTTATTTACCATTTCTATTAACTCTGATGAAATAAGGAGCTCAGCCAACATGTTACCATGAGTCGCATATTAAAGGTCAAAGAGCTTCTTCTGGCTCGCAAGCCAGTTTGGCTACCCCCTTCACTATGATCTGGAGACCAAACAATTACCATTATGGCTACTATGGTTGTTTGTAGCTGAAGAAATCCAAGACCAAAACTGAACATGAACGGTCATGGCCATGATTTTATTGGGATAAGGAAAATATTTTGTTAACTTTCTACAGATGACCCAAACAGTTGATGCTGAATATGTATTCATTTAATGGAGGCATTCCAAGAAAAACGGGAAGTTGTGGAAAAGCTTTTATATTTTTTAAAAGATAATGCACTTACACACAAGGTTGGTAAGATGATGGTTGTTTTGAAGAACTTGGGGTTTGAGTGCATAATACCATCTACTTTACTTACTAGGTCTTGCTCCATCTGTTTCTAAACTCTGTAAGTAGTTTGAAAGGAGGAAATTTTCAATTATTTATTTATTTTTTTCTTTTAAGGTGTTAGCAGCCACAGGTAACTATTTCAATGACCAGAGTTTCTAAATCATTTCACTCCAAGCAATGAAATAAAGCTACTAAGATGCAAGAGACTACTGACAATGTAAGCAACTGAGAAAATGTTATTGAAGAGAGAGGACAATAAAAGAACAGGATTCAAAAAAGACAAATGATAGTTGATGTTGCATTTAAATTTTTGAAGATCTTTGTTAACTGGAAATCAATAAGCCAAAAGAGAATTCAGTGAACGAGAAGTGCAAGAAAAGAAACTATTAGAATAGAACTTACTATTACAGTGAGATATTTCAACAATTAAATGATGAACCTGGACGCCAATCTAGTACTATGCTTAAATTCAAGAAGTCAAGGTATGAAAGCTCATCAGAACAATTGCCATGAAATATAGAAAAGCACATTCTGGGTTAAACAATAAACTACATCTGGCAGCAAGGCTTCTGATTGAACCACTTCTGTTGTTCCCATGTCCACCTGTTAGGGTCCCAGCTATGGGCAGATAGTGACCCCCCCCTCCAAAAAAAAAACACAAAAATCAACAGTACATTTTTATAGTAAAATTACCAACAATACATTTTATGATCTACAAAATAAATACTGTATATACTTGCATATCATGTAATCTTTGAAGACCTAATTTTGAAGCTAATTTGACTACAGTAAATGGATATATAGTTTGGTCATTGGTGTAGCCAGGGCCAGCAGTAAATACGCTAGGTTTATATCTCGTGTATGATGCAACCCCCTTAAAATTAGCTTCAAAATTAGGTCTTCAAAAGTTGCATAATATGAGAGTATATATGGTATCTAAAAAGCATACCTTTTACTCTGAAAGTATAAAATTATCTACAAAATATTTAGATTTTGGCATTAAATAAGCCATAGTGTGATATGCTGCCAACCAAACAACCAACATGAAAGAACTCTTTCATGATATTAATCCATATAATATCCTATAATTTCTTAAATCAAACTGTATTCCAAAATATAACTTCAACAAAGCAACATAAAATACACATATCACCACCTCTAGTAATCATATCCACTCAAACGTATATACAAAAAGCTGAGTATCATCTACCATGTACTCAATTGTGAAAGCAGAATGACATATATCTTATTTTTATTACTTCAAAGCCCCCCCCAACCCCGAAAACTAAATTTCAGCATTAAATGATCCATAAGAAGTTGACATGCCGTTAAACAAATCAATCATTTATAGAAAAAGCACAGAGAAGCTATTTATAGTGGTTGGAAAGTGAATGAAGCTCAGATGGAAAGACTGATAACATTGCAAATTCTTCCTCTGGACTTTGTCAAGAATCTCTACATACATAGCAGAAGCACCAGACTAGATATAGCAACAGTATTCAATGTATGAATGAATGATAAAGGTGCAAGATAGATTTTGGCAAGAAAAATTGTCTAGCATGTCACAGTTATCCAACTTTCCCAGCAGCAGACTTAGGAATTGATTTTGATATAATCATTTCAATTCATATCAATAGAAAACCTTAGAATGAGGAGTAATGTGTCACTCTCCTGGAGGTTAGCATCACCCATACTGCTGGAAGGCAAAAAATGTGTGCATTTTACTTTTGGAGGCATTAAAATTAACAAGCTATTTCTTGCCCCAGTTATCTCCAAGTTACCTTTTATTTGGTTGTCATGTTTTATCTTCTTAATAATGCCAATTTTATTAGTCATATAACTAGCACATACATTTAATTCTTTACTATTTGAAATAATGCACTGTAGTGTAATGGATAATGGCTTGGAATAAAAATTCAGAGATCCATATTCAAATTTCAGTCAAGTTTGTTACATTTACTTATGTGCAAATATACTTTGGAAAGGTATGAATACATCTCTTCTCCCCCAGGTATGAGTTGATTAGCAGGACAGACTGGGTAATATAGCCTGGTCTGGCAACCAGTCTGCCATAGAAAGAAACGGCAACCCTATTGTGGGGAAAATCTTCTAAGTCATGAATTGAAAGAGGCCTGATTGCCCAAGCATGTATCAGATTTGATACTTAACTGGCTTTAACTGACTGATTTGAAATAATCCAAATTATTTGCTAACCATCATTGGTATCCGCTTTTCATTAATTTCCTTTATGAATATTACTTTGTTACATCATTTGCTTTTCTTCAATGGAACAATGACTTTTTCAACTGTGTAACTATTTCTTTTTCATCTCTAAATTCATAAATATTGCCAAAAGCAGTTTGACTTCCTCGATATTTAATAGGATAAAAAGAACTGATGTTTGACTTGTAGATCTTAATCTACCAGATAATTGTCATAAAAAATATCATAAAATTAGATCATAATTCAACCAAACTTTTTTTTCCTATTTCATATCCTTTTGAACTTTTAAAATGAAAAGCATGTTATCAATTATATTTTCACTTTTGACAATTCGTTCATCATTTTATTCAATCAGTGCATTTTGTGCCCCAATCTCACACACGAAACCCTGTAGAATAATTAATAGTGTCTTGGGTTGAGGAATCTTAGAGCTGAGTTTGAACTCCAATTGTGTTCATTGCATTCCCTTATTTACTAATACCTTTAGGAAAGGTATGAATCTATCTCTTCCTTCCAGCTAAGTAGCAGGACAGACTGGACCCTATAGCCTTGGTTGGTTACTAGTCTAGAAGAAAAATTCTGAATTCAAATCACCTCTCTTCTCTCTTTAACTTCTGAGACGAGGGACAGGGTAACCTTAATATTCCTTCTGCAAAAGAAACTGGCAAGCCATTGCACTACTCTGCTTTGAATGGCACCATTTGACAATTATCTTAATATAATTATGAGTATATATGAGGTGCTGAAAAGTTCTTTGATCAATCAAGAAGGTATTTCCAAAAACTTGATATTTGGTCAGATTTTGGAAAGTAGGTGTGCCTGAGAACTTTTCAGCTCTCCCTTTGTGTATATTTCCATCCTCCACAATATGTTTTTGTTATAAAATATGTCTTAAACATGTTTCCTATAAACATATTAACTGCATTATTAGTATTACTTCACTTTCCACAGCATTATTCTTCAATGCCTCTCAATTGCAGTAACCGGTCACCTTAATAATTTCACTCAAAATTTTTCTGTTGCCATGGCAGGATATGACAACACAACTATGAGTCACCTTCAGTGGCAGGATAAAACTTCTGCACAGCAAATGAAATCAATACAAAGTGATAAAGGTTAAAGTTATAAATATTTTGTAGTCTTTTACTTCAAGGCTAGCCTATTTTAAAATCCTTCAAAGTTTGTCTATTACTAAAAGGACTGTTTTCTTCTATTAGGGACATTGAAATAGGTTCTTGCTTTTCATAAGTTTATATTGTACTGATTGTTATATTTGGATATTGACCAAAATATTCATTTATCTACTGTGTGGAAAAACCTAAATTATAATCTATTAATCAGTGATCTAAATTAAGAGATCCTTAACTTCATCTGTGGAGTATTTTTTTTTCCTTTTTATATGTATAGGGAATTGTTCATCATGGAACAGTGAAGTGTTAAATAAAATTCTTACTATTTACTTATGAAAATATTAAATGTAATAGAAATATTTTGGAACTGAGTGTCTTTTTTTTTTTTTTTTTTTTTTTTTTTTTTTTGACATTAATTTTACAAGATCTACATCACTTTAATATCTGATTATTTTTTTCTTCATTTCATTAATCATTGTTTTTAATGAGAAAAAGCAACATCTAGTTAAATCTGGAATAAAATTATCATAGAATTGAATGCTGCAGCCATACCAGTATGAATGCAATAGCAAAACTGACCACAATTGTGACTGCTGGCTTAAAGTTAACATAAAGGTCTTTTGGATGCCCCCACACTCTTCCACTACCCCAGAAACAATATTGCTTTCCAGCTCATGGTATCATTTTGAGTCACTTCATTGTTAAAATGAAGTTGTTTAATGATTGTTACTTTAATTTACACTATTAAAATATTGTCCCTTTTTCACAGATTTTCTTTTCTTGCTCCTGTTCCAAACCTCCCCTCCCCATAAAATCAGCTTAAAAATTCATTATCCTGGAATTGGAACAGAGTTACCTCAAATCTTACAGGATTATCAGTTGTTTGGTTAGGTTTTGTCAATGTCTAATTCAATGCAACGGGAAATCAAATCCAGTATTTCCTGTTCATCTGAAATATCAGAATTACCAAATTATTGGGAGTTGGTGAAAGCAAATCACTTTTTATTTAATGTTTATCTGAATTTTCAAAATTAAAATAAATGATATTTTATATGCTTTTATTTTTTTTATTTTTAATATAGAAAAACTCATTTTGTTTTCTGTTTTTTCTTTTTTCTTTTCTCTTTACAGACTATACTGGGAGAATTCACCCGGGAACAAGAAAAGTTTGTGAATGAAAATAAAGAGAAGGGCAAAAATGCTGAGGCATCCGTTCCCCCGTGGGTTGGATACAATGAGGAGGAGAGCATGAAAAAGCAGATACTTGCGCTCTCTGCTGTAAGCAATCAATCATTTTATTAAAAATATCAATCATTTTAATAATGAAAAAAAATCAGTTTTATTAAAAAAAAAAAAAAAAAACTTGCAGTAAGGTAGGCAGTATTTAATGATATTTTTTTTTTTTTTAGTTGTGTGAGACAAGATTACAAGCCATGTCTTTTTTTCTTTTAAAGCATATGAAAAAAAATTGACTGATTAAAATGATATGTAGCTGTTAAGGCCTTCCACACACACACACGTACACACATATATATATATATATATATATATATATATATATTTAGGCAGCAATTTTTCATTAATGCAGGTTTCATTAAATAATATAGACAAGTTTTGTCTATTTATTTTAAGTAAGTTCCTTTCATATTGTCTGATAAGCTTAATCACATTATCATTGAAAGACGAAAGGAAAACACCATATTGATACATGTTTAAATCCAATCTAAGCTTTTGGCTTACACAAGCCATTATCAAAGATGACAATTTCAATAAATCAAACAACAATGGATGAAACAAAAATGATAGTTCGCCCTTGCTGTATGAAAATTTCCAAGTAATGACAAACTTGTGTATACGAGACGCGGAAGCGAAAATTGCATCACAGCTTGTGACGTCACACATGACCACGCGAGAGTGAAAAATGAGAAGTATTAAGTATGGGAAGCTGTTGGTATAAACCAATGGCTTCTGTTATAAATTATAGGTATTTAAGGATATTTGTGGAGTTTTCATAGTTTACTTTGTTCAGGTTAGGTTTCAACTGTTTTATGCATAAAGCTTCAAGAATTTTTAATGATAATGTTTTTATTCTTTTTAGTAAAATTGTCTCATTTGCACTCAAACATTCAATATAAATAAACCAATTTAAAGCCTATAAGTTTAATCATTTCACCCAAAGCAAAGCAATAATGCCCTTAACATGGAAGGGATTGCTGGGAGTGAAAGAGACTGAGAAGACTTTCGTGAGGTTAAAGGATAATAAAAGAACAATTCAGAAAAACAGAAAGTGGCAATTGACATTGTATTTGTATTTTTGAAAATTGTAAGTGGCTTTATAGAAAAGACAGGGAATCCAGGTTATGACATTGGGGAAAGTAACTGAAGATACCAGGTTAGGATTGATTACATTAAAAAGCTTTCTTAGGATTTTGATGAGAAGATTGTGATATATAGCAGGAGTACCAGACCAGATATGGCAGCTAAATTTAATACAAGGATGAATGGTACATTTGTAAATATGTAAGATAAATTCTGACAAGGAAAATTGAACCAACTTTCCTAGCAGCTGATCTAGTAATGGATTCAATATAATCATTCCACTATGATCTGGAATTGGAATAAAAGCAGTGATGGCACCTAGCCTGGATCTATCATGAAAATTCAGGATATGGAATTTAGTAAATACTAAACATACCTTGGTGTATGGATCAGTTATAATAAATTAAGTATAGGAGAAAATGAATTGAACATAAAATAGGTTATGCCAGAGGTAGTTTTGCCCAACACTGCAAATTGTTATGAAACCAAAAGCTCAACCTGAAAACTTGAGCCATTTTCTTAAATAGCCTTTTCAAATTGAGACCTTCATATGGATACCATATGCATGGTGCCAAACCCATTCAGAAATATTTTAACTGTCAGCTGTATACAACCAATTCCTAAGAACAGTAAAAGGCATTAAGCAAGTAAAGTCTGAGAGTCTTGGCAAAGGCCATCTTTCTTTTTCTTTGAACATTGTGGCTTGGTGCTACAGAATTACAAATAACAGAAGCCGCATCACTTCAGGACCACCAACAGCAGCAACCACTAAAACAGCACACATATCTCAAAGAGAAAATAAAGGCATAATCAAGATTTTAACGTTCCATACAACCTCAAATAAAAGTTTAGGAAGGAAACTCCCATCAATACTGGAAAGAGTGATAACAGCTACAGGACTTGAGAAACCTGTTTTTCTAAAAAATTGTTTTAAGAGTAAGATTTTATAAATTTTAACCAACAGTACTGGCTGTTCGCTCAATAATGAATAAAGATGAATAAGTTCAAGTAACCTGAACTTTAATGGTAAAAATTAATTAATATTAAATTAGTTTTATGTGATGGAGACATACCTCGTCGAAATAAGAGGTGAATTGTCTGTACATATGCTTGTAGACATCATAGACGTGCAAGGTGAACTCTGGCAAGTCAATATTGAAGTGATACAGTGTATACGGTATTGGCAAGAACAAGGCTAACACAAGCGAAAGATTTTAGTTTCTTTCCCAAAGCCAAGGAAGAATAAAAAGAGCTGTTTCAGGGAAGTTTTGTTCTTTGAGACTGAAGGTTATACCCATGTTCCAGAGAAAGTTGCTTATTCTGTTGTTTACGGTGTCCAGGAAACAGTCCCAAGTGAAGCGTTGTTCCAGTTTCCATGTCAGCAGGAACAGATTCAAGTGGAAATTTATTTTTCCTACCACCCAATTTTTGTTTAAATCACACATTTCTGGTCTAAATAAAGATTATTTTACTCTGCAGAAACCTGAAATGAAAATAAGAATGTGTTTGGTCTCAGTTGATATTTGAAAAATTCTGATGAAAGCATTTAAAAAATAATAGAAGTTGCTTGTAATTTACTGGACTTTTTAAAATGAAAAAAACTTGAACATTGTGTGTGTCTTTCTCTCTTTTCACTTTCTGACAATAATACACATTTCTTTCATTCTCTTGTAATTGTTTTTCTTGCTTTCAGGACAAGCGAAACTTCCTGAGGAATCCTCCAGCTGGAGTGCAGTACAGTTTTGATTTCGATTCACTTTACCCTGTGGCAATGGCAACTTTACAAGAAGACCCAGAGCTACAGAAAATGCGATTTGAATTGGTACCCAAACAGTAAGCATTGTGATCATTAATTCTCTTTGGGAAAGTAACAGCAATGGTACTAAAAACTGTTTTAGTCATTTTCATGTTATGGCATTTTGGTATTACGTTAAGTGCTTGTTTATTTTCGGTAAAGAATATTTTTTCATTTTTTCACATTTTACTCTATTTTAACTTTCAGCAATCTTGGACCTTTATACTCACAAAAAGATGGAGAGGGTTTTTCCCTTGACACTGCTATTATTTTAACTACCTTCATTCCTTGGCAATGTTTATTGTTCTAAAAAGTGAATTGTAGTAAAACAAAAATGAGTGAATTTATACATTTTATGTTTTTGAAAATTTACAACAAAAATATGAAAAACTATTAGATTGTTTGCAAGAATAATTTTATATTTACAACATTCTAAAATCTAATACAATCACATTAAAACTAATGCAATGTAATATTTATCATTTACAAATTTATAAAGTAATAAATATGAAAATAATTTTTATTCATAAATTTATAAACATTTACTCAATTATTAAAATATGTGAACCAACTATAAAGAAACCCTTATTATTTACTCTTTTAGAAAGTTCAAATCAATTAGCAATTAACCAGTGTTTTGCCAACTATTGCAATAAACAGTCTAATAAATTTATGTAACTAAAAGCATCTTTTGACACTTTAATTAATCATTCTTTTTTATAAATCTTATTAATGTTTGAAAAGATAAATTATCAGAAATAATTCCCCAAAAGTTTGGTTATTGGATAAGATAAAAAAAAAAAAAAAGGCTTGTATGGTTAGACTTGATCTTTTGCCAACCCTAAAATGTTTTGTAGCCCAAGTGGTAGAGCAGCTGTTATGGAAAAATAGACTTCCCTAGGCAAAAGAGTTGCAAATTTAAGTCTCACCAAAAGGTTATTCATTATTTCTGATCACTGCTATTAACTAATGGTTGTAGCCTGGTGGTCTTTGTCATTGGAATTAAAAGTAACAGAAATTAAAAAAAGAAATATTCAAGAATTGATAATGATAAAACTTCTATGTGCCAAATTTCTCTCAAGACGTTGCTGATCCTGGTTTTCCACAACTCATTGCCTTTTCTTGTGCTGAATAACTTCTGAAATTTTACCATCCCTGTTCTGCCAGCCATCCACATAAAACTTATTAAGAAAGTTACCTGCTATTTTCCCCTACCTCTTCAATTGCTTTCAGCCTGTCCTGATAGTGTTAAATTCTTCAGGTTCTTTCCTCATTACATCTTCCAGAAATCACAATTGTCTCTTTTTGATTGTAATATATTTCCTCATTCTGATTGTTCTTCACATTTCTTTGTTACTCGTGTGTCCTGTTCATAGTAATCTCAGCACTCATTGGTAGAATCATATTTCTGTTGCTTCAAGTCTCTTCCTATTTCAGGAAATTGTCTTGCATGCACTGTCATATAGGAAACTGGATATTACATAACCGTTCTGAATTCTTTGTAATAATATTTTTGTCAAATGAAAATTATTACAGTGAACTCTTTAACCCACTGTCAATTGTTAAACGCAATCCTCTCACAAACCTAAATCATACTGTCTCCCAGTTTTCTACTCCAGGAACCTACAAGCCAACTCAGTCCTTTTTGTTACTGTCTACCCAATCAAAACAAACCCACATTTCATCTCGGGAGGTTACCAGATGCCATGGGATAAGATATTTCTGCCACCTGTTGAATGTCAAACACTGTTCTTCTTTATTACAATTTTCTTGTCTTAATACTTGTCTCAGGTTCTGAAAAACATTTTTTACTATTCCTGTGCACCTTTGAATTCCTGTGTTACATTTTCCTTTGTCTGTTATTACTCTACCCAGGTAGTTAAATTTCAGTACCTGACTTGATTATAACATCCCCACCACACAATACATAGTTCACATCATGGGTTGTCTCATGACAACCATGCATACTATCTTCTTATAGTTAATAGTCCTTTCTTCTTGCTTTCTATTACTACTTGGTCTAAATCTTTCAGTTTCCTTTCCGTCATCAACACAGTGTTAGTGACATATCTTATGTGGTTAAGATTGTGTCCTGATAATAAATCCTATTAGGTCTTCCACTTCTTTGTGGATTGCTTAAATAAACTTATTAAATTAAATTGTTAAATAAATCAATAAATCTCTTGAAAAAAAACTCTTCGTCTTTTTATTTGTGTGAATTTCGCTGAATTTATTCTCTCTGCATGCAGGCTATTTGTTCCCAGTAGAGATTATCGATTACTCTGCCATTCTACATCTAAGTATAGGATAGAATATATTGAATATAGAAAAAAAAAAAAAAAAAAAGGACATTTGCTTCATTAAAATAGACATGGCACATTTTCTTTTGTCAGCTGAGACACAAGTTGTTTACTATTATATTTCCCATAATATTTTTAGAAAATATAGACTTCTGTTCTATTTTGATACTCTTAGTGATAGTTAAACCATATCTGCTCTTAAACTATAATTCCAGTTTATACTTCATTAAATACAAATTAGCTCTAAACTCATTCTTTGCAGCATTTCATTTTCCAAAATGACTAAACTAAAATGAAAAAAAATCTTTGATAATGTAACGATAGTTGTGAAAATAAATTGAATACAAGATTAAAAAAATAATAAAATTACATATTTAATATCACTGGATTAAATGAAAATGGCATTTATTTAATCAAGGTATCAATTACTGTTAAAATTTTCTATAGTTGAATTATGTATTAAAATTTCTATTGTTTTTTTTTTTTTTTTTTTTTTTTTTCATTTTTAACAGCGTTGTCTGTTTTCCTATGCCGTTTCTGCCGATATGTCTTTTAAGTAGGATGCAATTAGCCTGATTTTCAAGGTTTTGTCGTTAATGAAATTTTTGTTAATTTTAATCGCGTCATCTATGTTATCAACCGCGGTTGCCTCCCTTGCATTACTGAACGGCAGTCAGAGTAACTTCCCTTTATTCAAACCTCCATTTCGTATTCGTGAGTTATTTTTTTCAGTGCATTAGAAAATAGTAGTTAATGGTAGCGAGACACCAGTAGCAAATATAACTGTTATTCCGTCCCTCGTCTTCCATCTTAGTTTTAAGATTCTTGACTTCAGTGGAACAGAAAATAAACTGAGTTACTTTCAGAAATTAAAATTTGATAATCGTAATGA
Source organism: Acanthosepion pharaonis (assembly GCA_903632075.3). Lineage (NCBI taxonomy): Eukaryota > Metazoa > Mollusca > Cephalopoda > Sepiida > Sepiidae > Acanthosepion > Acanthosepion pharaonis. The sequence continues at coordinate 2,179,255 of CAHIKZ030005455.1, read as the reverse complement.
AAAAAAAGAAAAGTAAACACTACTAATGATTAGGTATCTCCATGATACTGATAAAAAAAAAAAATAGCATGAATAAAAAAAGTCCTTAAACTTGATGAAAATATTTTTTTACTGCCTAAATGTTTGTTATTAAGAGGAAAGATCAAAGTATTTTTGAATATTTTTTACATTTTTTAATCATTCCTAGAACGTCCAAAATTTTCGTTAAAAATCTTTTTTTTTTTAAATAGCAAATTTGACAGAAAATCAGCCATTTTTTTCACTTTTGTTTACAAAAGTGAAATTCTCCATTTAAAATTCTTTTAAAAATCAAATTATAATTTTTTCAAAGTTTAATTTAAGAAAATTAGAAATTATAAAATTTAATATATTTTGAAACAAACAGTACTTGCTTTCTTCACTGAAGAAATGTACTTTAAAATAAGAGGAAGCCGGTGTTAACAGCAGTGTTGATTGACAAGTAACATGTGAGGATTTCACCACATACTGACATCTTACATGAGGAAAAGTTATCATACAGTAGGTCAGAAGTGACATAGTTTAGCATTAAGTGAACCAACTTATTTACCTTATTTTTAAGGAAAACTGTCAGCACTCTAACCATTTTTTGTTGTTTTTTGGTACTTAGCTTTCACCTTTTATGTTTGCGATGCTTTATGGAAAAATATAATACTATAAAAAAAAAAATTTAAATAAGACATGAAGAGTGAGATAAAATTTAATAAGAAAGGTACCTAATTAATTAGTTACCTTTCTTATGAAATATTATCAGTAGTGTATATTTTATGTACATTTATTACATTTTATGGTATTTGGATTTCCACTCATTTTATTATTAATTTTGATATGTCATTTTTTCCATAAATGAAATAACTGAGATAATATAAAACTAAGATCATATAAATTTCATAATATATTGTAGGTAACCTTATAAGTTGAAATGCTATACATTTTTTTTCTCTTTTGTTAATTTTTTTTAATCTTAAGTTATGACAATATTGAAAAGGCATATTTTTTTCTAATAGTTACATAATCACGTACACTCTTTATTTTATTTTTCATAGCCAAGTAAGAAGAGAAGTTTAGAAATTCATTGCAGCTGGTATCAGACTTTCATGAAATTTTCATGTTTTACCCAATGTAAATGTAAAAATGTAAAGGCTGTTAACAGCGCTAAACAACATTTATATACAGAATCAAATTACATGACATTTTTATTGTATCATGTTTCTTCCGGGTTTCCGTACATTTGAATTACAGCAGTTTTTTTTTTTTTTTTTTTTTTTTTTACACAAAAGGCAAGATTTTTTTTAACTGGAGGCTCATTGTAAAAAGCTTGTGCAATTTATAATCTGTGCAGATAGATTTACTTAATAAAACAATTAAGTAAAGGATTTGCCATTTCCACTAATTTTACAATATTTAACAACTTTAATGTAAAAATAATTTAAGAAATAACAATTCTTTTTAAAATTTCATTTGTCATTGAAAATTTTTTTGCCTTTGGACAATATTATGCATATTCATAAAAACAAATAAAAGCAGCTAAAAGTATTTGAAATTAAATAATATATTTCTTTTATTAAGTTTTGTATGTTACAATTCCATGCTGATTTTTAGGTAGATGAGGTCCGATTTTTAAAAAACAAAACATGATTCACCTTCCTCAAAGCTTTGTGTTTTTAACTAATATGACTTGTGTGCTTCAACAATTTTAGTGTCTTCTGTGTGGTGAAAATCATTGATTTGGAAATTCTTGTAACAAAAATCAAATAATTGTTGGATTTTCACGACTTATTCACAAATGAATTAAATATTTTAGAAATTTTTTTTGTTTTATGTTTTTATAGATGTTACACTCCACTTATTTTATGAAAAATTGATAAATTCAAAGTAATAATTTTTAGTGACTAGCAGAACTCCTTTAGATAATTTAAAGTATTGATTTTTTTTGTTTCTTTGTAAGATTAGCCCCCCCATCTTACCAATAATCTACTCTGAATTGTAAAATAAAAAATGCATTAAAACTAAGACATTATTTAATTAGAAAATATTTTAACTGATTTTATGAATAATATATATATTAAGGATACTATTGTTTTAAGAAAAAAATATTTTCGATGAATAATGAATTTTTACAAGATTTGTTTTTTTTGTTTTTTTTTTTTTTTTTAAATAGAATAATTTTTTATTAGAATTTATTAAATTTTTAAAGTCTTTTAAAATTCAGTTTCCATGGTGTAAAGGTTAGGAAATATTGTTATTGAGTAAAACTATATTTACTAATCATAAATTGAAAAGCTTTTTACAATCTGAGGTATCTCAGTATTTTAAAAAGAATTTAGTATTGTTTTTGTATGTGTATAAATGTGCCAATTGTTTTACTTACCTCCTGGCTAACCATTGTTTGAAGCCTGAGCCATTGACATTTAATAAATCCATGTAATTGTTTTCAGGATTAGTGAAGAGAATTTCTGGAGGAACTACTTTTACCGGGTGTCTCTAATCAAACAGTCCACTCAGTTGACTTCCCTGACTCAATCAACTGGTGAGTTGAAATCCTTTGACATCATTTTTCTCATTTTTGCTCTTTCTCCGTCCGCCCCCCACTTTTATTGTTCTGCTTAATGTTCTCCCTATTCTCTTCCTATGCATTCTGTCAGTTATGCTGCCTCATTCTGAATTGGTGTTAAGCTTAACTGTTTCTACAAAAAATAAAAAATAAAAAAACACACTTCTGGAACAATATTTGTGATTTATATAAAATGTCAATCTGCTTTTGTATTTAGGAAATACTTGAATCTTGTCAAAGTAATTAGGATATTATCCACATCTTGATTACTTTTGTCTATAGTGATCTTGACTTGTTTAATGGCAATAACTATTTTGTTAAGAGAATAGCAAATTATACTATGAGATTCAAAGATGATTAATTCTTGCTTAGAGAAGAAATGGTTTTGAAAAACATTAGTAATATTTCATCCCAAAACAAAAACACCAAATGTTTTAAAATCTTAATATAAAAAAAAAAATTAACAATTTTTATTCCTTCTTTTTTTATTTATTTTTTAAATGAATTTTTTTTTTTTTTTTCAATTTAACAAACATTATTTCAAACAGGAAATGTTTGACTGTTTTTTAAGTGTCTGAAAAAAAATTGTTTAATTTTTTCTCTATACATTCCCTGAAACAAAAGCAAGTTGTCATTATTTTTTTTTCTCAATTGAACACAATTTATTTAGTAAAAATGTAATACTGAAAAAAAAAAATGAAAAATATTTTCCATTTTGGCATTTTCTGTCTGTGCATCTTTGCATGGCCATCTGATATTGTCTTGTCTCTTTTGTGATCCAATTGCCTGTTTGTATCAAATTATTTGAATAACCCTCTCACTCTCTCTCCTCCTACAATTTCTATCTAACAACATACATCTCTAGTGGACATCTCCCCCAGAACACCTGTCTCCACACACACATACACACACCAACCAATGCATATCGAGGCTCTTTGCACATAACAGAATTTGAGGAAAAATGTCTGAATAATTGAAGATGCATCAATGTGATGTTCCTGACAATTTCAAAATGAGATTTTTTATTTTTTTTATTTTCTTTAATTTTTGCAATATTTGTCAATTGACAAGACAAATTTTAATAAATCTTTCTGTGTTAGCATTTTGCGAAATAAAGACATTTCTTGTTTGTTTCAAAGGATTATATATTGATATGAAATTGCATTTTATGTAAAGAATATATATGAAATTGCATTTTATATAGAGAATATATATATATATATATATATATATATATATATATATATCTCATTTTTAAATATGATTTCTCAAATATTCAAGTAGACGAAAATAAATATACCATTTAAAAATGAGCATCTACTCAAATATTGGTCTTCACTAAAAATAACATTTAAAGTTATAAAAATCTGTTGTATTAATAAAACAAATAAAAAATCCATTACCTGTTTAGGATATATATATATATATATATATATATATATATATATATATATATATATATATATATATAACATTATTTGGACTGTTATCCTCAGCTTCATTGCCATATTCATAATATTTCAGCTGTTGTACACTCCAGCCTTCTTCAGTTGATTGGAATTTCTAACTGAACTTTATTTTATCCACCGGAGTAGACTGCTCTAGTTCCACGTGCCACACCTCTTCTGGATGTCTCAGTTATTTCCCTTTAACTCAACTCTCCAAGATTGGTTCACCACTGCTGTGGACTGGTATTGAACTCACAAATCTTTGGGTCTAGTCACTGGATCTAACCAACATCTTTATCCACACTAGAGTGTTGAGTTAAAGGGAAATAGCTGAAACATCCGGAAGAGGCATGGCATATTGAGCTAGAACAATCCATCCTGGTGGATGCAATAAGGGTTTGGTTCGAAATTTCAATCACCTGAAGAAAGCTGATGTGTACAATGGCTGAAATGTTAATATGCCAATGAAGATGAGGATAAGTCTGAATAATGTAAGTAATCATATCTCTCTCTCACATATATATATATATATATATATATATATATATATATATATATATATATATAAAAAATAAAATGTGTAGTGCATTTTATGTTAAGAATGTTAGTTCTTTAATACTGGATATAGTGTCAACTTTTACAACAGCCTTTGATTTTTTTAGTCCATTTTACTATTGATTCAGCTATACAGATGCAGTAGAGTGCAGCCAAATGTTACAAATATAAAGACTTCCTTTCATGTTTTATTCTTCAGCCATTTGTTGTTAGCTTCCTACTTTGGCATGCTTTGTCATCAAATATATGACCAACTAATTTCTGTTGATTATTTACCCAGTCTGCTCATGACTTTGGGGTGGAGTGGTTAGAGAAGAGGTGGATTTCTATCTTCTCCAAGAGTATTTGCTCTGCAATAGTCAATGAAATGAACTCTGCTAGCATTCATCCTTGTCTTTGCTGACTTCTCATTCTGACCTGCTATCTATAACACCACCCACACATTCATGTTTAGTAATTTGATAGAAATTAATTATGGCAGTTTATTTTTAATAGGTTATTTGACATTTAAAGAAAGTAAATATGCATTAAGAATTATTTTACAGTCAACTTGATAACACCTACTCCAGGAAAATGAGAATTATCAGATTTTTAATGTGATTGTCTTCTTTGCTGGTCAACTGAAATGCGAGATATTACTGGAAATATGAATTACCTTTTGAAATGTAGACTACATCAAAAACAAAGAATACATTGTGTCTCATTGATGTTTACCTTCAAAAGAATTCTTTCTTTTTTTTTTTTTCTTCCTTTGTCTAAGGAGACAGCAAATTCCAAAATATCTGGCAGCATGTTATCTAAATAATCTCACAAAGAATGGCAGCAGTATTCCATTTCAATCTTAATAAGTTTATTAAAAACAGAAAACACCTATATAATAAATGCAGATGTTTTAACTTTACTCCTAGAGGCTGTAGCCCAACATATACCATTTGGGAATCAGGTTGACTCCATGAGCAAATTAAAAACATTCAGGGCCGGATCTGGACCCGCAATCCTGAAATTTTGGATTCTCAAGTTTTCATTTATTGACAGGATTTTTTTTGTGACAAATATTATAACTTGGAAATAAATTTAGGAATAATCAAAATCAATTGTGAAATCCAGCGAAAGTCACCCATGAAATAATTGTTTGTACGGAAAGTAAGGACCTACATACATCAAATTGTTTTATAAATAAATTCGTGTTAGAATAATTATCGTTGAACTTTTAAAAGGTAAGCTTAAATATTAATGCAATATTTAAATGCAGTGATCAATTTTAAGTTCTTCTGTAGTTTGTTGCCTATCACATCTACTCCTCCCTTCCTACCTATCTATTGTAATGAAGGCCCAATCAAGAGCCCTCTGCAGGAACTAGCTTGAATGCCACCCTATCAGGCAGCTTTTAAGCTAGTAGGTAAATTTCTTTTTAGTTACTATAGGAAAACTTTAATCTTGAGCCATTCAACATTTATGAAATGTTTAGGGAATACTTGGTTAAGAAAAATATCTATTCTACACAAAGTATTTCTAATATTCACTGATGGTTATTTGCACAAATCATGATAATTTGCAGGTTTGGTTGAAGTTCTTAAAGTGTTGTTTTTTTTTTTTTTTTAAATCATTGATTTCATACTTTCAGCTTTCATAAGCTTTATTAAAGAATTTTTTGTGGGTTGAAAATGTTGTCTTTCAATGGCATCACAAATTGACATGTAAAAACAAGATGACCACAGAAACAATGCATATTGATAAAGAAAAACTTTGTCAACTCACAAAAAAAAAAATGATTTCATAAGGACTTATAAAATCTGAAAGCATTCAGAAGACATTAACCAATTTATGTTCAAACTCTCCCTGAAAATGAGAAAAAAAGGTCCAAACAGAATTTTTGTTAGTCTTCAAGCAAACTTACATGAATCACACACACACACACACATTATATATATATATATATATATATATATAATATATAAAAAACAAGTAAAAGCTTTGTCACTTAGATGATTGGTATTACCTTCAGCATCTCAACTCCAAATTACTCTATCCACTCGTCAGAGGGTATCAGAAATTGACTGCTTATACTTCTCAGGCTGGTTTGAATTCAGTTTTTCCTTTTAGAACAGTTTAAAAAAAAAAAAAAAAACTACATATAATCTTTTTTCTTTTTTTTTTTTTTTTAAATTCACTCTTTTGTGCACCATTTTAAGTTTTAAAATGAAGTCCAAAACTAATGAGGCAATCATGAAATCTAATAAAAACACTGAAAATCTAGTCAATTTCTTCCCCAATTTATTGCTGGATTTCCACTAATTTACAATGATTTATTATATCTAACTTGCAAAAAGGATTCTATAATTCTAAATATTTTTCTTCTGAATCAACAGAATTTCCTTTTGAGTTTCTTAATTTTACATTTTTTTTCCCCTTCGGTCTATGCTTTCTCTATTATTTCGTACATTATCGAAGAAATACCAAATGTTACATAAAAACAAATCTAACAAATAAATTGGACAAACTTTCAGTAGACAAAATTATCATAAAATGGATTGGACTTTTGTAAATATTTTAATTTAAACTTGTGGAGTGGCAGGTATAGAGCAGAATTTTATGTTGATTTTTATTTATTTTTTTCTTGACTAGCAAGCCAAAAAGAAAATGTTGGTATTGATTTGCATATGTAAAGCACAACCGAAATAAATTGTCAAAAAGAAGCACACTTTTTAATTTACTATGTATTTTTGATCAACTTATAATTTAGTTTACCATTTTTTAGTTTTAAAACTGAAAATGATTATTTTTCCTGTCATATGGCCTTGTCATTTTTACTTCTTTTACTTAGGGATTAATTGCTTAAGTGGGAATTACAGGGAGATAACTCTAAAAGTACTATTATTTTAAATTTTCTTTGTCTTTTTTTTTTTTCCTGTAGAAATCTTGGGGTTTGTTTTCCATTCTTCATAACCCTTGGATGGCAACTGGCCTACTGCAGAAAGCAAAGGCAACCTACTGCAGGAAAAATTCTGCCTCGTCAGTCATGTATCACAAGATACATATCGCCTAAGTGTGTATCACGCATGGCACAAAACTGACTGACAACTTCCTGTCTCTTGTAGCTCTTAATAAACTTTTTCTTTCTCCTAAACCCTGTTCCGCCATCCATTTATTCAAACTCATTAAGCATATTACGCATTGTTTTCCTCTGGCTCTCTATGTCCTGTGAGTACCAGATTTTCTAAGCCCTCTTTCCTGGTTATGCCCCAGAAACCTCAACTGTCTCTTCCTGAGGCTAAGTATTTGTTTTCATTTTCTCCAAAACATTGTTACTCACATGTTTGGTCCATGGTATTCTCAGCATCCTTCTGTAGAATCACATTTCTGTTGTTTCAAGTCTCTTCATCTTTGAGCAGATTGTCCAGCACTCACTCTATACTAGAGGAATGATTTCATATAGCAGTTTAGTACTCTTTTCTTTGTTTGTAGCATAATTTTCCTATTAGTACTCTGCTTGTAATATTTTCATTGATAGCTTTAAATGACTTCATCATTATAAATAATTTTTTAATTGATTGTCATCTTTATGGTCTCTAATAATATTGTCTACATACTTATACACTCTTGCAGTGACTTGAGTTTTGCTTGCTAATTCCTGTTCAACATTAAATTTCTGGTCATAGATTAATCTTGCTTTATATCATCCTTTTTGTGTGCATAAAATACTTCATATTTTTTTTTCTGGATATACTGATTCTTTTGTTTGAAAAAAAAAAAAATAGTATTTTTATAAAATCAAAAATATTATGAAATTACATTTATCAATTTTTTATTTCTTTCTTTTATTTCAGATCATTACCGAAATTTTTATATATAAATTCTCTTGCTGATTATTTCTTATATTTTGGACAGGGCATAGAAAATTATAAAAAATTTAATTTTATAAGAAAAAATAATAGAAACTGGAATAGACCCAATTAAGGAAACTTAAAATTCTGGTTTTGAATGTAGTTGCTGTTTATTTTTTTAATTACTTTTATCTAATTTTTATCTTATTTTTTTTCCATCCTGGGTACGATGATAAACTACGTCCAACAGCAAGACCTCTGATCAGGAGGTTTTGAGGAGTGTGGAGCCACTTAATTGCTGGTGTTCCCAGGTACACCCTGATCCAGGGTGGTAGCACCTGTCAGGGCCCCAGCTATAGGCAAATAGTTTACCCCCAAACTTGGGTCAAAACATTATGAAAGTGTAAAAATAGGTTTAATATCAGAAATACTTTGTAAAATATTATTACCAGCAATAATTTTTTTTTTTTTTTTTTTTTTCATGCATTTAAGCTGTAGTTAAAATTTTTATTTGACATATTAGAAAATTATTTTGATTTGTTAAAATATAAAATCAAATTTTACAAAATATTGATATTTCATCTTAATAGAATTTCAAATTGTCCTATTTCAAAATTAGATTATAATCAATTGCTTTAAAAAATTAATGATGAATTTATCTATAAGCCAAATAACTCTTTAACATTATTTTATGAATGAAAATTTAGCAACTTGTTGCACAAATATTAATCTTTCTTTGCAGTGTAAGACATCACTATTTATTTATTTATTTATTTATTTGTGTGTGTGTTTTATATTAAGCAATTAAGCCCAAACTGATGGTCCATTTCAAACATGAATTGCCTCCCCTGAACTTTGTCGTCCTAAAACAAAATCTTTTTCAAAAGCAAACTAGGGAAAGCCTGTTTAGCCAAGCCAATTTATATGGCGCCCACACATCTTGTATGGCTGTAATATAAGACATACTGATAGCATTCTCATTTGATACTTTCATTTCTTTGTTGTGATATGTAATAATGCAAAATACATTTGCAAAATTTAGGAAAAATTAAGTTTAATATAAAAATAAGTTGAGCTATTTAAGCTCAACTTAGTTGTAGTGGCTCACATTTATAACTACTAACAAAAGAAAATGTAGTACTTTTAATCCCTTCCTTTATTTTTTAAAATACTCTCATTTTAATAGGAACTGTTGATATTTGGAAATTAAATTTATTTATTTTTTTTTTTTCTAAAAAATAACTTGATGAATTTATTTTTTATTTCTTTTCTTTTCTTTTTTTTTTTTTTTTTTTTTTTTTTTTTTTTACTCCATCTCCATGATTTCTCCTGCCCAAAACTGAGCACTTTTCATTTTCTTCCACTTGCTGACTAACACTAACAAGAGCTTGATAACCAACCCTTCTGCTAACACCTGTTGCCTCTTGATCTTGTCAAGATCTGCAGGCTAAACTCCAGTGACCGCACTAATCCCATACTAACAATGACACTGCACTCAGCCTTTGCAGATGGCTAGCGTGTGTCTGTATTTACTCTGCTATATTAGCACGTGACTTATGTGTTTGATCTCCGCCCACAGGTTCCATAGGGGAGAACCGGTCCAATAGCAGCTCCCGACGCTCATCAGTTGGAAGTGAATCGAAAGGTAAATTTACAACTTCGCTTCTTCAGCTCTGAGAATGGAGGCATGTTGAAGTTTTTACGCTCTCTTGCCGTGGCCTATTCCTCAGAATTTAAAGCCTTTCATCATCAGCTACACATGACTGCACTGCGAGTTGTGTTAATCTCAAAGCACAAAACGAACTCCTTTGCTTTTCTTTTAGGGATTTAATGAAAAATTTTCAATCATTTCTTAAAATTCTTTTAAAAAAAAAAAAATTTATTTTCTTTTCTCTTACTTCATTTACTGTAAGTAATTATTATGATCTGAGGATTTTTTTTTTTTAGTTTTATTTTTTTGGGATTAAGGTTTTTATTCTTTAATGGCTTTCTTGTATAACAAAAACAATTCATCATTACTGAAATCATTTTGACAGTATTACAACTTACCTTTTTTAAGCGAGTGTGTGTGTGTGATAGATATATATATATATATATATATATATATATAAATTTTATATATATATATATATATATAAAATTTTTTTCAGCTGGGTCCTGTTCAGTAAGGATTTCACTTTATGATGAAATTAAATTGCTTTATAAAGAGGAGAATCAATTATTTTCCATTTTCCAAAGTTTCCTCTGTGCCATTAGATATGATTTTTTTTCTTTTAGTCTAATGTTGGTGTCTATCTTTATTTCTGGTATCTTTCTAAAGGGGATTTGTTGTTTTTCTTCCAAACTTTAAAATAATTGCTTATTTTGTAAAATTCTCTATTCTTATTTAAAATGACTTTCATTCTTGGTCTTTTTCTCTATTCCTTGAAAAGTAGGTCTTTTATTGTATTTACCTATCTCTGGAGCACAATTCAGAAATTGAAACTGGTTCATAATGCTACCTGATGAATTTCTTAATTGCTGTTACTGTGACAGTTCACAGTATTCTTACCTGACCTACAAAAAGCCTAAAGAAAAGGAAATTTTCAGAAATAGACTTTTAATATTTAATTTTTTTTTATTGCTTTGGGGGGGGGTTATAGAAATTTGTAAGATGAATATTCAGACTGTACATTCATAACTGACATTCTTTGAGTTTCTCATGGGGAAAAAAAACCCCCCAAAAAACAGGCTTCCAGTGGAGAATGACATTTAGATGAAGAGTCTATCATTTTACATCACTGAAAATCATTCCTTAAAATAATGTCAATTTTTTTTTCAGCACACAGTAAGTGTAAAGCATTCTTCTACAAAATTACTGCATTTTTTTTCCTTTTTCTCCTGTATTTCTTTTACAAATTTTCTTTAAACTTGAAAATACAATTCATTTTTAAAACAGCATTCTTTAATGTTGTTTCATACAAGTTATTGTTTAAGCCACTCCTTGATTTAATTTTTACTTTTGAAATATTTTATACTTTAAACCAGGTATAACCTTAAAATATAAAACTTTAAAATATAAAACCTTAAAATACACATGTGTGCACACACACACAAATGCACAGAAATAGTTAAATTTACTCCTTTATAATTAGTGCATACAAACAGTATGCATTCAAGTATTATAATGAAAGGATTATTTGCTTAGCACCTTACTTGTATTTTGAATAACCAGTTTTTGTAAGATGTTTTTAAAAGAAAAAAACAAAACAAACATAAAAAGCACATACTTTAGGATTTAAGACTCTTCCTCATTCATAAGGTTTTATATTGTAGTAATTGGTCCATTTTTAATGGGCAAAACTTGCTTTTGAGAA
>CAHIKZ030005455.1:2080000-2162500 GCA_903632075.3 Acanthosepion pharaonis | reverse complement strand
CACATCAGCCCTTACATCTATCTAGCTCCCCAGACTGAAACCCCCTTGGTTATTATGTGTGGGGTGCAGTTGAGCGAGAAACCAATAAAACTCCTTGTAACACTAAAGATGAACTGAAGGCAAGGATTATGGTAGTATTCACCAACTTTAACAAGGAGACCATCCAGTCACTTGGAGGCTGTGGTTGAAGCCAAAGGCGATTTTATTTATTTATTTTTTTATAAATTTGCTCTTTAGTATTTCAAGATATTTTGTGTAATTTTGGTAAACATATCAGTTAAAATTTAGATGTCAGTGTTATTTTCGTTTTTGCATAATTTGGATGACAATTTATCCATCATATCCTTTGTGTGTGTGTTTTATATATATATATATATATATATATATAGTTAAAATTAATTTAGTTTTGAAAAATTAATCCAATCTTTCTGAGAAATATACAAGAATCTGAGCAGTGTAGAAATCCAGTTTTCAGTTAGAATTGGTTGGCTATTTCTATGAAGCTGTGTATAGTCATGCTTCAAACATCTATTGTTTGGGGTATATAATTAATTTCACATTAATACTGAATCTGCTTCCATGAAAAAATCTGAATAAATTCAATTTCTTTCCAGGAAAACATTGTCTGTTAAAATGTTAATATTTATTTATTTTTATTTTTTTGTTAATCAATTCACCCCAAGCAAGGAGGTACTGCTACTAAGGCAGTTGAAATGTTTTGGTTTTTTATCGCAGTGACTGAAATTGGTTCTTTTCTTCAGACCCACTCTACTTTAATCCCTTGTACTGAAGAAATGTTTCCAAATGAAGCTTAAATAGGCCATCCTTTTTAATCCAGGCTATCTAAAGTATTTCTGAGGAGATTTAAATTTTCTTTTTATCTAAACTTAGTTTTCAGCTTTAAATCCCAATGTAATTCGATGTTATGAAACGAGATTTAAGAGTTTGTTTAGGCAGTCAGCTTTATTGTTGATGTTTTAATCAATGCTGTACACACACTTTGATAGGCTCTCTGGATAAATTTCACTAGCAAACAAAACTGGGTTAGTTTTCAGAAGTAGTGTTTGGATATTTGTGAAGGCAGATTTTTACTTTTTTTTTTTTTTTTTTTTAACTAGCAAGCTGTTACTGCAATTTATTGATATTTATCTATTTGTGATATATTTCAAGCTCTATTCAACTGCAGTCTTATACCTTGATAGTGTTACTCTCTTTGGAGTATCAAAACTCTACATAAACCAAGACTGGTTGAAAGATGAAACAATTCCAATGAAACTCAAGATAAAAAAATAAGCAATAGCAACACATTCTTCTAACCATCTTGAAGAATAAATAATTAAGATGAACTATAATAATATTTGGGTGGTGCATTTAGAATTTTGAGTCAAATGAAAACTCCAGTTACAAATTTATTTCTGCTTCAAAATTTTATTTACAAAACCTAGATATTAAATTTTCTTGTGGCATACATATCCAAAAGTTAAGGGTTATCAGAATTGGGAATAGAAGAGCCATTGAGTTCAAATATTACTGCACCAGGATTCCCAATCAGGGATAGTCTTCAGACAGAAGGGGCTACTGGAACTGAAAGGGAAGGGGAAGACTTTAGAAAGAACCAGATACCCAATAATAGGACAAAAATCTGACTTTTAGTTTTTCTTAGTTTAATAGCATATCAACTCCTTATGGGTCATTTAATGACAAATTTTAATTTGGTGGGGGAGCTTTGAAGTAATGAAAATGATGTGTTATTCTGCTTTCACAATTGAGTACATGGTAGATGATACTCAGCTTTTCTGCATATATCTGTTTGTGTTGACATAATTACTAAAGTGGGAGGTATGTGTGTTTTATGTTGTAGTTTTAAGTTATATTTTGGAATACAGTTTGATTTCTTTAACAAATTGTAGGTTTTATATAGATTAATGTCCTGAGAAAGTTGATTGTTTGGTTGATTTCATTTAGCAGCATATCAACACCTTTATGGGTTATTTAATGCTGAAATCTAAATATTTTTGAACACAATTGCATGCCTTCAACTACAGATAAAATGTATTGTTGGTCATTTTACTATAAATAGGTATTTCTGGACATTTCACTACAAAAATGTATTTTTATACTTTCATGGCATTTTGTTTTTGTTTGGGAGTTCACTATTGGCCTATAGCTGGGGCCCTAAGAGGTGCTACCACCCTGGAAACAATAGTAATGGTTGTTCCATTTTCCTCAAAATCTCCAAACTCTTGATCAGATGCAGAGTTTAGGTGGAGACATTAGAAGTATAGAGTAGGAGTAGAATTTAGAAAGAACTGTGAACGCAATCCTAAAAAAGAAACCAGGGATAAACTTCTACAAAACTAAGGTTTACTCTCAGTTTTCTAGTTTATATTGCTTGAACAAATGCTCAGCATGCATTCTGAAGAAATAAATTGCTAAAAGAAGAAAAATCATGGAAGCAAAATGGATGTTTAGATAATATGGAACACAGCTTGCCCATTTATTTTAACAATATTTATAAATTAAATTCATAACAAGAAGGTGGATCAATACATCTTTAACTTGATAGTTATTAGATGAAGTTTGATTTGAAATTTTCTTTGTATAATATCAGACTATTGTCCATTGATAAAGATTGTTTGAAAATTCTTTTTGCATAAAACAGTCTTTTTTATCATAAGACTACAAAATTATGAATGTATTTATACATGTTAAAGCAAAACTTTTGTGCTATTTTTAAGAAATTCTTTTATTCATGTCAGCATATCTGGCTTGAATTTCTGTGACCTTTGACCATTTTTTGGCTAAATTATGTATTCTATCATAAAAGAACAATTTTACTTTTAATTTGACTTCTACAAAAGGCAATAGATCAGTGATTGGGTTCAGATAGTGTTGCATCAGGATTTCAAGTCAGGGATAGTCTTAAGAATTTGTTTTCTGTAATGATCCAAGAGATCTTTATTATTTACTTCATCTTGCATGAGCTGTGCTAAATTTCTTCTGCCAGACTTTTAATCTCAAAATTCATAGCTTCTATTGCATCATCAAGTTGCTAGATGCCAAAGAGGTACCATTTGGCAATCTAATTTAGTTTAGATTAGTTTTTAATAATTCAACCTTGTCCACTAAAAGTTCATATTTTGACAATCAAGCGCTGCACTTCATATACACATGTTTTTCAGGAGTCAGCCAGGAAGACAGTGGGTGCTACTAGCTGATCTTCTTTGAAATTCAAGTAGAGACTCTCAGGTTGTTCAAAATAGTAAGCTTTATCTTTGGGTCATTCAACCAATAGTTCCGCCAAGCAGATGCTATGAATTTGAGATGCGAGAGACAAAGCTGCCATACCAATAGAGCAAATCACATGTAATCTAGTCCTTTTCCTAATTTTGTTGCTGATATAATTTTCAGAGCAACCTGTCTCAATTGATATGGTATACTTAATGGGAATTCTATTGAATGCTGTATTCATAATAGCCCAGGCCAAGCAACCTGGTGAACCTGCACAAACAATTGTGTGTATGGTTGATATAGCTGTTGAATGGCTACACCTACATATTGTTTTCTAAAGAGATTATTTTTTTTAATATTTGTTTTTGCATTTATAATGACTCTTTTGTTTAGCTCTTGCATAATGACTGCAAGCACAGAGCAGTTTTCAGCTGTGGTAGGGTTAGGATACAACTTAACCACTGCAGCATTGATAGGTGATGTTCCATTATAGAATTAGGACTGTCCAAGCTGTGATTTGGTTAAAGACTGTATTTATAATTTGACATGAGACTGCTAGAAAACAAATCTCTATTTGAGTAGACTTCAGCTCCTCTTCATGATTTATTTAATTATCAGAATGCCTGAAAAAATTGATTCATACTTTTCTTCAGGGAGTTATTTCTCACTTGCTCATATGTGTGTAATTATATATATATATTTTATTCAAGACCGGATTCTTGGCTTTATTTAACTGCAGTCTTACATCTCAACAGTAAATCTTTAGGAATATTAAACTTATTTCAAAACTGGTGAAAGACAAAACAACTTCATTTCAACTCTAGGTAAGAGTAAACCACAATTTAGTACTGTTTCCCTCTTGAGTCTTTTAGTACTGTTTCCCTCTTGAGTCTTTTAGTACTGTTTCCTCTTGAGTCTTTTTAGTACTTTTCCCTTTGAGTCTTTTTAGTACTGTTTTTTTAGTACCCTCTTGAGTCTTTTTAGTACTGTTTTTTAGTACTGTTTCCCTCTTGAGTCTTTTAGTACTGTTTCCCTCTTGAGTCTTTTAGTACTGTTTCCCTCTTGAGTCTTTTAGTACTGTTTCCCTCTTGAGTCTTTTAGTACTGTTTCCCTCTTGAGTCTTTTAGTACTGTTTCTTTGAGTCTTTTTTAGTACTGTTTCCCTCTTGAGTCTTTTTAGTACTGTTTCCTCTTGAGTCTTTTAGTTTTTTTTCCCTCTTGAGTCTTTTTAGTACTGTTTCCTCTTGAGTCTTTTTTAGTACTGTTTCCTCTTGAGTCTTTTTAGTACTGTTTCCTCTTGAGTCTTTTTAGTACTGTTTCCCTCTTGAGTCTTTTTAGTGTTTCCTTTTAGTACTGTTTCCTTTCTTTTTTAGTACTGTTTCCTTTCAGGACATAAATGGCAATAGCTATCCCCAAATTCTTATCCCTGTTATTTCATAGTAAATATTGTCTTTTTCGTTATCTCTCCCAATCTCTGTTCTGCCATCCATTTACACAAACTCATTAGATAGGTTGCTTGCTGCTTTCCTCTGTTTATCTGGCCTTCAATATATCCTTTTGAATGTTACATTCTCTAGGCCCTCTTTCTTCATTATGTGTTTTAAAAATTTCAAATCTTTGAATCTAAATATAAGTGTCCTTTTTGTTTCAATTTTCTTTAAAACTTCAGTGTTACTCACCTGTTCAGTCCATGGCATTCTCAGCATCCTTCTGTATAAGCACATTTCTACTGCTTCATGTCTTTATCTTCTGTGAGGAGAGCCTCCAACATTCACTGCCATAGAGGAGGACTGATATTACATAATTCAAACTACTGTTTCTTTATACAGACTGGAAAGAGTGTTTCACAATAATGAAAAGGTAGAATTCTTTTTTCATGTTTGTGCTAAGCATTTCATCTTGTTCAGTCAAATGAAATTGAACACTTATTTTTATTTTCACTAGTAAGCAATTACAGTTTTACTCATTCTGTATTATTTAGTTTGACTCTAGCAGCATTTGAATGAGTCCATGATGTAGAGAATTTTATGAAGAAGGAAAAGAGAAGAAGCCAGCTTATTTGATTGCTAATTATTTTGTAGATGTCTCCGAGTCATTGTTTATGTACTGTGTTGCAAGAGGAAGATTTGACATGTTTATATTAAACATGTCTCCCACTGGAAGCAAATAGCTAATCAAAACATTATTACGGAAACAACAGGAATAAAGATCACAGTATAAAAAAATTCTGAAGTTGTTAATGTTTTGCTGTGGTTTACAATCCTATTTCAATACTAAAGTGTCTGTAGAAAGAGAAAATAAACTTTTTTTTTTCTTTTTCTTGTCTGGCATCTTCATATCTTTCTGAGCCTTAAAAGCATCCATTGTTGCTGAAATGTTTTTCTTTGTTTGTCACAGATTTCAGTTTGATGACTGAACCATAAAACTAGAACTTATTTTTCTCAAATTGTGAGTTTAGAAAATGGAGACAATACTTTTTTTTACCTCTTATAATTAATGGTATGCCTATAGACAAATATAATTATTTGGGTGGGATCAGTGTAATGTAACAATATTATTTAATTGCTATTTTTTAATAAAATGAAAGATCAAAACTTGGATGTGCAGTAAAAGAACATCTTCACTGGAAAAATGTTTTCTACAATTAATTACATGATTTCTAACACATTTTTCAGGTTTGTTTTCTTCTTTTTTTTTCTTTTTTTTTAACATTGTCCTAAGTATCTTTAAAGTCCCAGCTTCAGAAATCCCAACTGATTTTTGGGTTAAATATTTCCTTTTCAGATGTTAACCTTAACAATTCTCTTTTATTAAACATTGGAATTGTAAATTTACTCTGTATTGCCAAAAGCTTTAACAAATGTCTATCTTTTTTCTCACAGATTTGTTATAAATACAGATTAAATCTATGCAAAGAGGGAGAGAATAAAACAATGAAAAAAAAATGATGTTTCATTAGTTATTCTGTGTCTGCTAACATCTTTTTGATTGGTGGGTCATAATGTTTGATTGATTTTGCATCATTGTCTGAGGAGGAAGCAGATATCATGTCAGTTGGTGAATTAAATATTGAATTTGTTAGTTTTACTCAAATGCATGTATCTTCATCAGAGCTGTTTTGACTTGAAGGCACACTGCAAATCAGTGGGACTGCTTTATGATTGGTAAAACTTGTTGCTGAGTATTAGGGTGGTCACCGACATTTCCTTCTGTGTGAGATGAGACCCATGTTGGATCTGAAGAGATGTCTGTAGCCACCACATGGTAGGATAGGAGGCTTCAGAAGGAAAGCTTTGGCTTTTCTTTGGGCTCTCTTCTGTCTTTTGGTGTTTTTTATGGATGAATTTCAAATAGTTGATCATTAATACACATTTGTGTTTTGCTAGAAAACTTACAGACAATATATTTGTCTTTGTTTTATAACTTGTTAACCCATGCTTGGTGAGTGTTTACTTTGGAGAAAAGTTGTTGACAGTTAGAAATGAATGGAAATAACCATAATGATTTTAAGGGTTAAAAGAAGAATTTGATTTTAATGACTGAATTTT
This sequence comes from Acanthosepion pharaonis, assembly GCA_903632075.3. Classification (NCBI taxonomy): domain Eukaryota; kingdom Metazoa; phylum Mollusca; class Cephalopoda; order Sepiida; family Sepiidae; genus Acanthosepion; species Acanthosepion pharaonis. Next base: position 2,155,722 of record CAHIKZ030005455.1, on the reverse strand, counting down.
ACTGTTTATTTATCTAAAATTTGTTTGGGCAACTTTCACAATGCTATCATTTGCAGTGGTTAGGAGTTAATGCAAACATTCCTGACAGAACACCATCCTAGGTATGATGATAAACTACATCCAGGTTTTGGGTAAGATGATAAACTACATTTGACAGTAAGGCCTCTTGATCTGGAGGTTTTGAGGAGCATGGAACCACCTGGTGTTCCCAGATTCACCCGGGGTGGTAGCATCTGTCAGTGTCGCAGCTATGGGCAAATAGTTACCCCCCCCTACATACACACACACACAAAAAGGGTTAAAACACTATGAAAGTATAAAAATAGGTTTTAATGCCAGCAATACTTTTTGGAAAAATTATTACCAATATTATACATTTGGCGGAGGGATATTACCAGCAATAAAAATCTTGTCAGCAATCTTACTCCAAACCAATTCAAACCCGACAGAAGAAGTGTTATAGTTTTTACAGCTTCAAATCTAGTTTGTTTTTTCTTCTGCATTTTATTACTCTTCATCTATATCCTTTCAAGAAATATGACATTCATGCCTCTCTCCAACTTGCTGGCTTTTGTTGTTTTAAGTAATGTTTCACCCTTTACCATCTCTGTCATTTGTTTGCTGTCCATTCACACAAACTTTTTAAATACATTACTGATTCCACTTGCTTTCAATATCTCATGTTTTCTCACTACATCCCTGCTAATAAATTTCAACTGTCTCTTTCTAAGAATTGGTTTCCTTGATGTTTCTGTAATGGAACTGTAACAGTGTGTCACTTGACGCTGTTGATAACTATTTTTTCGTAGTCAGTTGTCAGCTTATGATGCACTTAGCTTTGAACTTGAAGGATTCTGTTAACATTTCTCAATTTCTGCCATCTTCTTATTAATGCCTGTATATCACATGGATAGTGTAGATTTTGAGTTCTACATTGACAACTAAACATTTCCTCTCACAACTCTCTTGATTTTTCCATAGAAAAATATTCTGACATGCTACATTCCCTAATTTTACTATTTCAAACCCCTTTATGGTTAAGACCCACTAAGAAATATACCCCCCACAGGTGAACTGTCCTCATTCCCTTGATATTCCATTGGTAGGAAAGGATGTTCCATGCAAACAGTTTTTTTGTCAAGAGCTTCTGCTTTGTGAAACTGACTCCTGAGTGGATGCTTCCCCAGAACACTACAATCTTAATCTCTTCAAGTCTAGGGTCCCCGTTATCTATTCTATATATCCTTTGAATTGGAGCTTGTAAAAATGTGCATCAGAGGACACAATTTGCCTTTTTGCACTCATTGCTGTCGAAACACATTACCCACCAACTGTGTTCACATCCATTATTTGGTTGCCATAGACTGGTGCAATTCTTTCTGCATGAAAGAATTTAATGACACACTTCAGTTTCATACCTTCACTTTCATGTCACCCACTGATGCTGTTTGTAACAAAAAAATCTGGTTTATTTGCTGGAAAGTTCAACCTCTACTGCCATGCCAACATAATAAAATAGAAACAACCCATCTATATTCAAGTGCTGAAAAGTTTGCAGCTCAGTCTACTATTTTTTTTTTCTTTCTTTCTTAAGGGCCTTTTGGTTACATTAAGAACTTTTTTTCTAGAACATCCTTATATTAATAAAAAAAAAGTAGCTATAAAATGTTAAATGCGTCATTTTAGATACAGTGCTTTCAGTCCCAATAAAGCAGGGTCCTTCCTTCACTTGAAGGCTGTTGCTAGTAAAGTTTACCTTATTAAATCTTTTAAATGAAAAATGCTTGCTGCATTCTCTCGTGTGTATATTTGATTCTATTATTGCAAAAAAAAAAAAAAATGGGCACTTTCTAGTTTCCATATGATGATGATAATAATAATGTAATCATAGATACATTGTTTACTGTACTCTTCCTCTTACTCCCCCTCTTCATTGTGTGTATGTATGTGCAAGCGCATTTCTGGAAGCAGTGAACACTTTTTGCCTTGTTGAGGTAGCAGCAAAACAGGAGGAGGGGAAGAATAGATAGGCCACAACATCCAAGAATGGCATGAAAATCCGAAAAAGCTGTACTGCTTGTGATTGGCTGGTTACTCTGTTAATTTATTCCTTGGATTGGTGTGGAGCTCACTTTATCTAGAAGATCTGACCTACATTAGAGAAAGTTGGTAGCAGAAGTAAAAGTACTGTAATCACCAAGGGTCGAAGTGAGAGTGGGGCAGTGAAGTAATAAAGCGGATACTGAGATAGTAGCAGTTGTAATAGTTGTAGTAGCAGCAACACAAAGTATTGAGTGATAAGCAGTAGGACCAACTGGGAGGTATCGGTAGCAATGGTCATAGTGGCAGGATAATGAGTTACAAGAGAAATGGAAATTATAAAAGAGACACTTGCTAACCGAGCTGCAACTTTATCAGTACACAGTGCAGTAATGCATGAGGTTTGCAAGTGCCATTAGTGATTATTTAGTAGGTGGTAGCGCCCATTACAAATAAAAATAATTCTTTTAGCTGAAGACCCCTCCCCACACACCACTGATCTTTTGTAGTTGTTGCAGGCCATTTATTTTCCATTCCTTGGTTTAATGAGTTTTGCTTTAAAGAGTAAATTAAGGTTTTTTTTCTTTTATCTTATTCAAACATCATACTCCTGGAAAATAAATCTTTCACATTTACACCTGGTTATTGCTTTTGGGCAATAGCAGTAAGGAATGCATTGTGTTTGCATTTCCTTGGCACTAAACAAATATGGTATTTGTTATAACACCCCCCCCCCCACTTAAAAATAAGGGTGGAATTTTTTTTTGCCCTGCCTTTTTGGTTTTATATATATATATATATATATTGTTCTAATTTCCATTTGCAGACTATGTACTACTGTAAACAAATATTTAATTCTCTCTTAAAATACGATACTTCCTCACCTCTTAATCATAAACTGTTACTTTAAATGTTATGCCATTTATCAAAATATTGTAAATTTGCTTGAAACTTATAGATTTAATTCAAATTGGAAATTTAAATTTGTTTTTTTTTTTTTTTTTTTTTTTCAATCAATTGGCTTGTTTCTTTAATTGTAAGTTTGCAAATTTCAAGTCCTATTCTCATGCACTAGGACTGTCATCTCAACTATTTCCCCCCTCTTCCTCAACAGATTTCTTCCATCTTACTATTATGTTTATTAGGTCTGGTAAGCAAATGCGTATATATATTTATATTTCAGTACCTTTTATTTCTTCTCTTTTAGCATGCTTATTTTATGCAGGCATAGTGGCATTTAACTTTGTTTTTCCCTATAGATAAACTGTACAATCTGAAAGGTGCTACTAATTGCTTTTTACTTCAGTATATAGCAAAACATTCAAAAAGGTTTCAGACAGAACATGCAAAACAAACCGCGAATGATGACTAAACTCCAAACTGATCACGCCTTTGTTGTTATTGCAGCAATTATGAATTCTTAAATCACCAATTGTTTTATTGATTCATTTCTTAATGTGTTGCTCCCACCCCCCACTCTTTATGTATGTTTTCTGATCTCTAGCATCAGTCAAATTTTAAACTGTACCCTCATTGCATTGACAAAGATAAAAAAAATCCTTGCTTTTTCAAGTATGCATCAATTTCTTGTGTACTAATCAGATTTATTTAATAAGCTCTTCACAACTTCTACTGATTGTGTCTTTCTCTCTCTCTCACACACACACACACACACACACACACACACACACACACACACACACACAAAAAAAACAGGGGCTCATTACCTCATCTTGGTATTTCTGTTTACTCTCATCCCCATTCACCTGTGGTTCTTCTGTAATTGTTCAGTTATATATCCATTTGAATTATGTTTTCATGCTAACTTGTTTGTCATCTTTCATAGCACTTTGTTCCTTGTACATGCAGTTTCTCACATCAGGATCTCTCCTCCAGTTGTTATTAACTAACTGCTTACTCATTCCTCTACTTAACTACCTTTTTAAAAAGTAATTATATTTAGCTTTTCCCTCATTTTCCCAGATATCTTGTTTTCTCGTTACTTTTTCCCCGGGTATCTTGTTGCAAATTCATTCCTTTCTTATGGATATTTGAAATGTATGATGATTTATTTTATTTTTTCACTTATTTAAGAATTTCTGAACACTATTGTCTGTCTTTTTTTTTCTTTCTGTTTTAGATGCACTGAAAACTCTATTTTCTAAAAAGTGCACAGAATGTTTCTTAATGTGCAAAATAGATTCATAAATGTATTTGAAATTTTATTTGAAAATGACACAGTCCAAATAATTTACTAACTGGTTATTAAACAAAGATTTGCAGACTCTGAAGGAAAATGTTTGGTAACTGGTATTTATTAGCAACTAATACTTTCACTAGTGAAAAGCAGTGATGTAGGAATTACTTTTCTGTATAACTGGATTGTTTGAATTTAGGGCCTTATATCTGTATCATAAATATAGCAAAGCAGGTCTGACAGTACCTGTCTCTGAAAGGATCTAGTTATTAAATTAATTCATTTTTTAATGTCAAAATTCATAAACTTTATTTTTGATTTAAAGAATTTTATGTTTGTCTTTTATTTATTCACTCTAGGAATCACCATTTTAATCACTTGTCTGATTTTTATGAATTGGAAATTGTTTTTTTAATATCTGATCTGGAGCAGTTCAAATTAAATTTTTTTTTTTTTTTTTTTTCTATACACCTGCATAAATTTTGTTTACTTTCTTCACAAAGGTAAAAGATTAAAAGAAAAAAAAATACCAATCTCAAATCTATAAAGGAGCCAACTGCAGATAATTTATTGTACCTCCTTCAAACTTGCAATTTTTCGTGCATCAATTTCAACAAAAGTTATCTCCCCTGTCTTTGAGCCTGCCACAAGTACTTGTCAGTCGAAGTTGGGTCTTGGTGACCTGGTCAAGTACTTTAGGGATTCTGATGAGTCAGCTGCCGAGGGGAAAATTTAGGGGAAAAGGGCCGGTGCAGGCAGGCGGCAAAGCTAAGTGAATGCAATCAAGCAATGGAGCCGACATCTGGAAGCTGATAAATTGAAGGACTGGAATGATTTCTCCTTATTCTTTGTTTTTAAATATAGCATCATATCAGTCAGGAATTTTCATATGTACAGGCAGCAAATTATTATTTATGTGTAACTCTTTCATTTTCTAACAACGATGGAAATTCTTAGATGACATTTCTTACCTATGTGTAATTAGTGCACCCATAGATGCATATAAGATGTTATTGAGCATTTCTTGCTGTAGGTCATTACTGGTGGGTTCAGTCTTGATTGGTGCTCCACTAACATGTGGACATGTTAGATACTGTATGTTAGATAGTATGTCAGCTTTTAGGCATGTTGTCCTCATTTTTGGAACCCTGAGCATTGAAGCAACATTTTTGGTAACACCATAAATTGAAAACTCCCACATATGCAGCTTTTATAATCCTGATCAAAACTTCTCTCTCTATCTTTTGTGTGTGTGTGGAGGGGGACAAAAGCAATGTGTAACTGTTTGTATTTGCATACATTTGTTCATCCAGTTAGGTATGTGGGGACTGAATTCTTTACTCTAACAAATTTTCCAGTATCTGATCAAACATTTCCAGCACTTCTTTTGAGTGGAGTTGTTGTCATCATTAAAAATATTTTGCTATAGGGGTGAATTAGAATTTTAAGAAATAAGGATTACACACACACACACACACACACACACACACACACACACACACACACTGAATTTCTTTTTTTCCTTGGGAGTTAAATCTTTATACATTAATAGAATTGTGTTGTCTGAATAATTTTGGTACTTGTGGGTTATCTGTCACCACTTTTTAAATTCATTTTTCAACTTTTCACAAATACAGATGTGTAAACTTATACAATCTCAAAGATTCATTTAGCAGTCTGAAAAGAAATAAAACAATTAAAAAAACATTTTAAATTATCACATCTAACTTTATAAAAGATCACCAATATGTAAATTAAAAGGGGGGGTGATTAATAACCCACAAGAAACATATTTAAAAAGTGGTAACAGGTAACCCACAAGTACCATAATATCTCTCTTCCTATATATATATATATATATATATATATATATATATATATATATATGTGTGTGTGGGTATGCACATGCAAATGTGTTTATAGTATACATATGTATATTAAAATGTAGAATTTGTAAAAATTCTGTGTTCGTGCCAAAGAGATTGGTTACTGAAAAACATCTGGTTACCAGATGCATAAATTTTTTTTTTTTTGTTTCTGATTGCAAAGAGAATGTAGGCCCCACCCCAAACTATATGCTTCTTGTTCACTTATAAACATTACATACAGATCTCTATCATTTTAATACTAATTCAATTTCTGGATGAAAGCATTAATATTCATAATGAAGTTGGGTATATAGTGGGGGGCATTATTATTAGCATCATCAGTATGATTTAACTTGTCATTTTATTTGCATAATTATTCAATCTTTCAACTGAATAGTATTAAAGTAGTTTGTTACAAAATAAGAATTTGATGGGGGGGAGTCTTTGTTAGTAAACAAGATCAGTTGCTGGTAAGTTGGTTAGTTTTTCTCTTATGTACAAGTATTTCTAAATACATCTTTGCACGTGTGTGTGCATGTAGTTGTAGTAAACTGTGTGTGTGTGTGTACACACATAGCCCCTAAGTGATATGTTTTCCACACATTGTATTTTCCCTCCAGTTATATATATATATATATGTCTTATGAAGTGGTAGTTGCACAATCAGCCTGCCTTCCACTGTTTCAAGTAGGCTTTTCATTTGTAAAATATTATTTTGTTATTATTAGCTGTCTCCTCACAGGTTATTGTACTTTTGGCTTCATTCTCCCTTCCCATTTCTTCATTGACTGAGAAAATATCCACCCTCTTCCTCCTCTGTCGTCGGGTTGTGAGTGTCTAGATAGAAGGAGCAGGTCAGTGTGACACCACTGGAAGTTCTCCAAGAGAACAAGTTCAGGGATACTTTCTTGATGCTTCTTTCTTTTATGTCCTTTGCTGTTTTTATCCATGACTTTCCTAAGAACTCTCTCTCTCTTTGTTCCCTCTCTCTCTCTCTTTGTTCCCTCTCTCTCTCTCTTTGTTCCCTCTCTCTCTCTCTTTGTTCCCTCTCTCTCTCTTTGTTCCCCCCCTCTCTCTCTTTGTTCCCCCTCTCTCTCTCTCTTTGTTCCCTTTCCTCCTCTCTCTCTCTCTTTGTTCCCTCCCTCTCTCTTTGTTCCCTCCCTCTCTCTTTGTTCCCTCCCTCTCTCTCTGTCCCCTCTCTCTCTCTCTGTCCCCTCTCTCTCTCTGTCCCCTCTCTCTCTCTCTGTCCCCCTCTCTCTCTCTCTGTCCCCCTCTCTCTCTCTGTCCCCCTCTCTCTCTCTCTGTCCCCCTCTCTCTCTCTGTCCCCTCTCTCTCTCTCTGTCCCCTCTCTGTTCCCTCTCTCTCTCTGTCCCTCTCTCTGTCCCCCCCTCTCTCTCTGTCCCCCCTCTCTCTCTGTCCCCCCCTCTCTCTCTGTCCCCCCTCTCTCTCTCTCCTGTCCCTCTCTCTCTCTGTCCCCCTCTCTGTCCCCCCCCTCTCTCTCTGTCCCCCCTCTCTCTGATTCCCCTTTCCACTTTTATATATATCTTCTCATTTTATTTGTAGTTTCTTTCTCTTCTAACAGTTAACTCCCCCACCTTCTGTCTTTTCCCAATTTTCTCTTTCCTTAGATCAAAATTATATTTTCCCTATTTTTCTTTTACACTCTTTCATTCTTCACCCATTAGCCTCACTCACTCAGAATTACAGTCTTTCAACATTATCTGCTTCCTCACTTATCACATATTTTCCAGCTAAAATCTTTGTATTTTTAAAACTTATATAAAAGAAGGTTAAGAAAAGTAAAGTTCCTATAATGTTTCTTTTGTTATATTTTGTTTACAAAGTTTTCTGTATTAGTTTCTTGATAAAATTTCTGAATCTAGGAGCTATAGAAGTTTAAGAAAGTTTTAATTTATTTACCAAATTTATTTTTTAAAATTTTTTATATATATATATATATAAGGTTTAGTGTCTAAACATGGACCCTTTCTTGCCTATGAATGTTCCAGAAAACAACAAACATTTATGGTAGATATCATAATTGGCAATTCATGCAAAGGCAGTGAAATAGAAAGTGACCCTAAAAGGATTTAAACCACTTGGCTGCTTTAAGGAAATGTATGACTTCTATATAAATTGAATAAGATAAACAAGCTGTTTGCCTAATGGATAATCCTATTTTTATTTTAAAATTTTTCATTTTTTTTCTATTTTTGGTCTTTTTGTATTCTTGGCACTTCAAGAGGTTTTGAAATAGGCAAATTTCAGCAAAAGATGGTCTTAGTAAAACTAGCTGACCCATGTACATGTTGGCATACATGAAAGTGATATTTTAACTCATTACTACTATTTTGAGTTCTCTTTTTCACTTCCTGGCTTGAAAGTCACTACCAACTGACATCACCAGTGCAAGGGAGATAAGTATAAGGAAAATGTTAAAGAAAATAACACACACACAAATTTCAGCCTTTTCTGATTTTGAGTAACATCATCATCATCTATGTGCTGCGTCCCTTCATGGCTCTTCACAATTTCCTATTCTTTGTTGTGCTTAGCAGCATTTCTCCCTTTGCCAAGCCTCCTGCCCCCATTTCTGCCATCCATTCCTCATCAGGAGTACAAGGAGAAAATGAGCTCTAATCTATTTGATCTTTTCCTGAGGCTATGCCCTGCGCAGATACAATCACAGATCTGAAGAGAGAGGAACAAATCACTTAAGCATTCAATACCAAATTCGAAACAAATCTACTAATAAAAGATAACAATCCTGCTTTCCCTCTCAAGGCCAATGTACTGATGATTGGATCGGGCTATACTAATGACATAGGTATTCATAGTTGGGAGAAGAATGATTCTCTCTCTTTCTCACACACATACACGGGTGTGTGTGTGTGTGTGTGTGACAGTCAAATGGTGATATCTCTTTTAATATAATTTTTAAAATTAAGTTAGAATTCTTTTTCATTTTAAGCTATATATCATAAAGTGTCTAGAGTCCTAGAAGAAAAAATTTGTGGAGTTAACTTTTCTTTTTTCCATAGCTCCTTTTCAAAATGGGTAGCTCCTCTGGGTGGATATAGTAAGAAAAGAGCTGTCATAGAATGTCTGTTTTTGGAAAGAGAAAGTGCTGCAAACATTTACAGGATCTTAGTGAATGTTTATGGAAAGGCTATACTTGATGAAAGCACAGTAATGAGATTGATCAGTAGGGCTAATGGCAACCCTATAGAGAAAGGAATAACTGACTTTAGTGAGATGCCCTGTAATGGAAAGCCAGTGGCTGATGTGAATTAGGATATGGTCAAATAGACTAATGCCTCTCATTAAAACTGACAGGAGACCCATGGTAGTACCTGTAGTTTAGTGCAGTATCTTGATTACCCTGTACAAAGTGGATTCCCAGAATGTTGACTATGTGCAAACAAGCAGAATATGTTTGCTGCCTGTAAATTTCTGGAGCTGTACAGAACAACAACTTGGTGCTCTTTTTATAAAGCCTCATCATTTGTGTGTGTGTGTGTGCTCATACTCTTATTGTTACTGAAATATTAGATTAGTAAGCCCTGTTTTCTGTAAAAGGACTTCTAGATATTTGTAAGATAACACTAAACAATGGGGAGAAAAAAATACCTTACTCAATATGAGCAAATATATTCACCATCATCATCATAATCAGTCACATGACTGGTTTCAGTTGTAGGGTTGCTGAGGATCTGACCAGTTCCTTTCACATATCTTGGGCAAGTAGACATGGTGGAGCCCATCCTTCTCCCAATCAAACAACTGCCAATATCCTTCTACTTGAATTTTCACTTTGACCATGTACATATGATTGCTGATTCCATAGGGGGGAACCTTCTGCCCTGGTTGTTAACTTCAGTCTAGGAAGCCCTCTGCCCCATGTTGCCAAGTCATCATCTCAATGGCTGCATACCTAGCTATGGAGCCCAGTCTACCCAACTGTGGTAGATAGCTGTTGACCCTACAAGCTGTTTTTTTTCTGGCCATTGACAGGTTTTGATTTTAATCTTGCTGGGTGTTTAGACACCCTCATCACCAGAAAAGCTTTGTAGTTGACCTGAACATGTAGCAGGTCATACTGGCTTACACATTTTACCAGTAACACTTGTAGAGTAACCCGACATAACCAAATATGCCCTTTTAAATATATTACTAGATACTTCTAATAATTTGCTAAAAAAGAGCATAGCTTGATGAAAAAGGCTTCAAACTTGATAAAAACAAAATTTCATCATCAAAATGTTTATTATTAAGAGGAAAGACAAAACTATTCTTGATTATTTTATTAATTTTTTTTAATCCTTTCTAGCACATTCAAAATTTTAGTTGAAACTCTTGTTTTTCTTGCAGCAGCAAAGATTAGGATAGAAAATTTTAGTCTTTTTTGCAGTTAAAAAAAACAAAAAAAAACCACATTGATTTAGAAATTCTTGCAAAAATCTGACAAAAATTGTCAGATTTTAATGAAACTTTCACAAATAAAATTATTTTTGAAATATTTTTTTTAAAGAAAATCTTAGTAGAAATATTTTTTTTTACATCTGTTAAATTACTTAATGAAATTTCCAGAAATTAAATCCCTCTTCATATTTATATTAGTTAAAAGCAAGAGTCCTGGGAGAATGTAAATCATCAATTTTTTTTTTTTTTTTTTTTTTTTCAAACATTTATTCATTTACTGAAAATCTGCTCTGAATCAAAAAATAAAAAATGCAATCAAGGATATTATTTAATTAGAAAACTTTTTAATTGCTTTTATAAATAATATATATTAAGGACACTATTGTCTTAATTTTTTTTTTTTTTTTTTTTTTTTTTTACACGTTAATTAGAATAAATTCAATACCATAGATAGCATTTATAGATATAGACAGATATTTGATATTTAAAAACATATAGAACTAATAATCATCTTTACAAAAGTTTAATATCGTATTAGCCACAGATTTATGTTGTAAATGATTAACAAATAATTCTGCTTTTACAACTGAGTGCTGAAAAGTTCCAAGCTCAACCAAGTAGAGTTCACCAAAAAAAAAGTTACTACATCAAGCATGCTTGGCATTCATCGACACAGCCCCTCAACTCCTCTCTGTTGATCTGCAGTTTTTCAATGCTGCACTTTTTCAATACTGCACTTTGTATTGCCTTGTAGTTGTTTTACGTCTCCTACTTTTGTCATCAGTTAGCTGCCACAGCAGGACATCAGCCACAAGCTCTTTCTTAGAATGCCAGTTAGTGTCCTATAAATCTTAATCTGTGTTTTTGTATGGTTTGAAAGAAAAAAAAGTGGGTTGGGTCAAGAACTCTTCAGTACATCCTCATAATTGACTATACATCTATCAATAAATGTTTATCAAATAAATTACGACTTTCTCCAACTTTTTTTTTTTTTTTTTTTTTTTTTTTTTTTTTATACTGATAATCACAGGAATTCTATCAAGCTTAGAATTTTTAACCAATATTAATTATTGTTGCCTTGATTATTTTTGACTGAAACTGAACACTATCTAACTAAGTAATATATCACAGGAAATACAAATAAAAAAAGAAATGGATCTACTTTTGTAGCCTCACATGTTCGTTCATTAGAGTTACTTTTAATTTTTTTCTTTGATGCTTATTTACCTATTCATTTTTACGTAACCTCTCATATGTTTATTTTTGTAAACATATAAAGATCCCGAATGAAGAATTTCAACTACAGAAAATGAATAATGAATGTTTTTTTTTTTTTTTTTTTTTTTTTTTTTCAATTATATTTTGCATAATTTTTATTACTATTATTTTTGAGTTTATTTAATTGCAACTATATTGGGAAAAGGCCTCCCCTCCACTCATTTCCTTTTTGTAGTAGTGGATGAGTGAGGGTCATAACGAAAGTATATCAAATTCAAACTTGCTGCAAAAAAATAGGTTATAAAACTAAAAGGAAAATCTTGCTTATATTATGCTTAAAATAGTCATAATTCCATTTTTGTTATAGGAATTCTTGTCTTATATATATATTACTGCTAGTGTTAAACTAGTGTATCACCAAAGGACTGGTCATTTATATTGATATTTGTGTGTTTCAGAGAGATTTCCTTTAAGCTGCTATATTTTGTTTGCTTTTAATTAAATGTTTTGTGTAGAGACAGACGGATTCATCGGAAATCTTCAGGTTGAAAGATTGAATTGGGAGAGTTGTGACTCATTTATAGATTCCAGTGTCAAAATTTCAGATTTATGAAAACAATCAAGATATTTTGTGATGTGTCTGAATGTATATATACACAAATTATTTACTTTCATTGATCAATTGTTAAATACAGTTATTTACCCAATCGTTTAGGTGTCTTTATTTTAAAAAAAAAATAAATCATTTGTTTTTCTGACTAGCAATTTTTATTTTCACTACTAGACATTCTCATGTACATGCTTCAATATGTTTAAGAAAATAGTTTTTCAGATTCTTAAAAATTTTGTTTTAAAATTAAGTGAAAGTATGGTTGTATTACAAACCTCATCTACCAACTTAGAAATCAAATCTGTAGTGCACAATGTTAGGTAGGATCAAAAAACCTGGTATCTTGGCTTCATTTTCCCATCCCCATAATGTAGCTTCCTTTTGCCTTTTCTATAAATAATTTCATGCTAATTGTTCAGACAGACTCTTCACTATGGTATCTAGACTATGAATTTAAATTCAGTACTTGGTTAGAAACAAATTCTCATCAATTTACAGTTGAATTGGTTAGATGTAACCATAAGTTCTATGCTAACAGTTTCTTCTCTTGCACTTCTCACTTGTAGAACTCTCTTCTGGCTCTGTTTTCTAGCCAACTTTGTATTTAAATTTTTGAAGATCAATATCAATCATTATCAGCTTTCTTCTTGATTGCTCTTCTATTGCTCCTTCTATTTAATAATGTTTCTTTCTCTCTCTTTAATAATGTTTCTTTCTCTCTCTTTCTCTCTCTCTCTTTCTCTCTCTCTCTTTCTCTCTCTTTCTCTTTCTCTCTCTTTCTTTCTTTCTCTTTCTCTCTCTTTCTCTTTCTTTCTCTTTCTCTCTCTTTCTCTTTCTTTCTCTTTCTCTTTCTTTCTCTTTCTCTTTCTCTCTTTCTCTTTCTTTCTCTTTCTCTCTTTCTCTTTCTTTCTCTTTCTCTTTCTTTCTCTTTCTCTTTCTTTCTCTTTCTCTTTCTTTCTCTTTCTCTTTCTTTCTCTTTCTCTTTCTTTCTCTTTCTCTTTCTCTTTCTTTCTCTTTCTTTTCTTTCTCTTTCTTTCTCTTTCTCTCTCTTTCTCTCTCTTTCTCTTTCTTTCTCTTTCTCTTTCTCTTTTCTTTTTCTTTCTTTTTCTTTTTCTTTTCTCTCTTTTCTCTCTTTTCTCTTTCTTTCTTTCTTTTCTCTCTTTCTTTTCTCTTTTCTCTTCTCTTTCTCTTCTTTCTCTTTCTCTTTCTTTCTCTTTTCTTTCTCTTTCTCTCTCTTTCTCTCTTTCTCTCTCTCTTTTCTCTCTCTCTCTCTCTCTCTCTCTCTTTCTCTCTCTCTCTCTCTCTTTCTCTTTCTCTCTCTCTTTCTCTCTCTTTCTCTTCTCTTTCTCTCTCTCTTTTCTCTTTCTTTCTCTCTCTCTCTTTCTCTCTCTCTCTCTCTCTCTCTCTCTTTCTCTCTCTCTCTCTCTCTCTCTCTCTCTCTCTCTCTCTCTCTCTCTCTCTCTCTCATATTAAATCCCTTAGGTGATATGATTTAAAAAAAAAAAGCACAAATCAAAAGTTTAAATATATTTCAAGATTTAGTAGAAGGCTAAATTAGAGAAAATAAGGGTATAAAAATTGTGTTTTGGTAAAATGTTCCAAATGAAAAAATCCAACATGCAGGCCCTTCATCTGTATTCAAACATCAGGCTCAAACATTGACAACGACAATTATCTTACAAGCTATTATAAAAAGTATTGCTATCATCAAATATCAATGTAAGCAGCAATAGGTAGATTGATTTGGAATAATAAAAAAAAAATTAAAAAAATTGTTTATAATTGTTTTAAATATGCAAGCAGTTGTGATCTCTTCATAACAATCCTCTACAAGAAGAACCACAACCAAAGAATTCATCTGGCATTCATTTAATATTGCCAAATGTTATTCAGCAGCAATTATTTTAATTCCAACTAATTCTCCCCACATATACTACGATTCTTAGCTTATAGGTCATGTTGAAACACCAGTTCACGTAGGATAACTGAATTTAAGTAACGTTGAGCCTGAACAGATTGTTGACCGCTTGGCAATACCAGGTGCTGTAAGTTTAGATGTGTGGGTGGTGTAATGGATAATGGCTCGGAATTGCTGATCAGCAAGCAGAGTTCCAGTTCCCTTTAGGGTTCATTATATTCAATTACGTGCAAATACCCTTGGGAAAGGTATGAATCCACCTCTTCTCCCACCTATGGATTAATTAGTAAAACTTGTATCACTAAACCATTATCTCAAAAAAAAAAATTGTTTCAATCTAAAAATATTTTCTGTCTTTAAATGGCCTGCAAAGGGTTGATAAATCATAGAAATTCACCAATCAAAATGACTGTTCACCAATCAAAATGACTGTTCACCAATCAAAATGACTGTTCACCAATCAAAATGACTGTTCACCAATCAAAATGACTGTTCACCAATCAAAATGACTGTTCACCAATCAAAATGACTGTTCACCAATCAAAATGACTGTTCACCAATCAAAATGACTGTTCACCAATCAAAATGACTGTTCACCAATCAAAATGACTGTTCACCAATCAAATGACTGTTCACCAATCAAAATGACTGTTCACCAATCAAATGACTGTTCACCAATCAAAATGACTGTTCACCAATCAAAATGACTGTTCACCAATCAAAATGACTGTTCACCAATCAAAATGACTGTTCACCAATCAAAATGACTGTTCACCAATCAAAATGACTGTTCACCAATCAAAATGACTGTTCACCAATCAAAATGACTGTTCACCAATCAAAATGACTGTTCACCAATCAAAATGACTGTTCACCAATCAAAATTCACCAATCAAAATGACTGTTCACCAATCAAAATGACTGTTCACCAATCAAAATGACTGTTCACCAATCAAAATGACTGTTCACCAATCAAAATGACTGTTCACCAATCAAAATTCACCAATCAAAATGACTGTTCACCAATCAAAATTCACCAATCAAAATGACTGTTCACCAATCAAAATTCACCAATCAAAATGACTGTTCACCAATCAAAATTCACCAATCAAAATGACTGTTCACCAAGCTAGACAATCTTGCACATGGCAACTGATGATTTTAAAAAAAGAATATCCTGGTTATCAACCTCAAATCATTGCCAATTTTAACCATTAGTTACTGACAATCACAATCATTGTTGTAATCAAGATGGCTGTTAAATAGAGATAAATAACTATATATTAAGATAATCATGATTTTGTTATTGAGTGTGACCTTTTCAAAACAACATTGCAAAAATACAATTGCACACCAATATGCTATGTATGGATCTTCAGCTACAAGGGCAAAACTCTTAACAGTTGACTGTTACATTACACCAATGCAGAACAAGTTGTTACTGGATACTGTGGTATTTCTGCATGGTGCATATTTAGATAGATTCTTGTTGCATAGATAAAAATGCACTTACCCACCTATGGCAAATAAGACTATTTCTATTTTTGCTACACTAAAAAAGTAGGTAAATTCATAATGATTTTTATATCTTATTAGATTGTAAAAAGATAAAAACTAAAAATATTAACAGATAATTTTAATTTTCAGGGGATAAAAAGTGAGTTGTGCATGTGTGGGGTGGTCATTTGATGTCCACCATTGTACCTAATTGAGACCAGGACAACATGTCAGTTATTGACCAGCAACTGAATCAGTCTTTCAACAAGTTTTTTTTTTTTTTTTTTTTTTTTTTTTGTGTGGGGTGGTACAGCATCATTCTCCTTATTTTCTTCATGTCTTTGCAAGAACAATAAACAAAGAGAAAGGTCCTCAACCAAAATTACATGATCCTGATGATCTCGGAGAAACTTTTAGAAGGATACAAATAATTGTAAGCATTTTCAAACTAAGAATTAAAATCAAATACAGTGGCTAAAATAAACCATGATCTCAGCCAAGAACAGTCAGTCATCCATTTAAAGTTTCTGCCTAGAAGCAGGTTATAAGTAATTTGATGATTATGAGAGTAAAAATGCATATTTGCTATCATTTCGAAATATACAAAAATATAAGTCTTTACATTTAGAGAAGGACAGAAATTAAAGAAATATTTCTACAGTTTCGTTTCTGAAGATTGTGTTACATTTTCAGTACCAGTGCAAAAAAAGAAATGATTCAATGACGCAGAAATTATTTGATAAAGAAAATAATTTTTTTTTTTTTTTTTTTTTTCATGGCTTTACAAGTTCAGTAAATCTTTATTGATAGTTGGCACCAAAGTAATGATTATTGTCAAAAAGTCCAAAGTTACTCGAAGTAACTTGAGCTTTGATAATTCTTGCTGCAATTTCTCAAAGGTTTTCTTTTTAACATTGTATCTCTTGATAGAATAAAAGATCAAAATTTGAAGAGGCAGTTACACGTTATCTTCTCTACTGATAACTAAATATACACTTGATATATTTATTTTATAAAATGGAGAAATGTGTGATACTGCTTAACAGATCATTTCATTGTGACATTCAAAATGTTTTGTACAATTTTGTAGTTATCTGTATAAAGTTTATTTTCATGGGGAAATGTTATTGCTAAGTGAATCTGGCCAGATTGTGTTTAGGATTAAATCCGTCTTTCAGGACATTAGTCATAGAACATTTGCCACTTTGTGAATTTCGTTACTTGTCATTACAAAAACAACAAAGAACATTTTAAGTATTTAAAGAGATATGAGATTTTTTTCTTTATGAAAAGTAGTTTTTAAAAAAATCAGTTAATATTTGACTAACTTTATAATCAAATGCAGATCAGGGAGAAGTAATCTATGTAATCTGGTCAGATACTTGTCAAAATATTTATTAGCATTATCTTCCGAGTTAGTCTAGTGTATGTACCGTACTGAGGTCTAGTATAATTTAACAAATGCTAATGCTAGAAGATTGGTATTGAGACACCAACACCAATTTTTGTTTTTAATGATATACACAAATTACTTGATAAATGATTAAATACTATAACCTGAAAAGCTTGAGCAAAGTCCCATTTGTTACAGTGAAGTCAATATAGCCTTATAGAAACAGTTTCACATCTAAAACACTGTAGTAGACAGTTTCTGTAATGATTATAATTTTAATTAAGACATCTGACAATAAAAGAAGACAAAATTGATTGTGAAAACAATTATTTTGTTACAAAAATGGTTTTTGTCTAAATTCCATGTTGACTTTTCTTTTTATCCTAAATAAAATAAAAAAAAAAAAATATATATATATATATATATATATATATATATATATATATAAAAATTCAGTTCAACACTTTCTGTCTGAATTTCTTGGATCAGGAGTTATCATTATTTATACTGTTTATGCTTGAACTATTTCCCTCATCTTTGTTGTTGTCATCACATCATTTCAACCTTCATTGGTTGTATATTGATGATGAAGGTTGGAGTTTGAGCAACAACAAACATGAAAACAATAGTCTGAATGTAAATAGTGTAAATGCTGTTTGACAAATTTAGTTTTTTTTTTTTTTTTTTGTTATTTTTTTTTTGTTATTTTTTTCTTGTTTTTTTTTTTCATGTTTATTTTAAAATATAATTTAACTCTGTAAAACTTAGATGAAATTGTATCAAAGTTCTGCTTTTGATTTAATTTCTATTATCATTAAAAGTTAGTATAATAAGTGCTCATGATTCTTACCAAAACAAATGTTACAGTTGGACAGATTTCAAAATTATAATCCCTTTCTTGACATAGTTTGCAGCTGAACTTTTGTCAATCATCATAAGTGACCTGAAACTTATCAGGTAAAAACCTGTCAATTAAAATAGTTAAAAATCTGTTAAGATTTTTTTTTTAACATTTCAATGTAAACATTATACAAATTTAAGTTGCATTATTCAAATGTTTTCTATTTTAATAAATTTACTTAAGTCACTAGATGCAAGATATCTACAACAAATTATGTGTTTTTTTTGTTTTTTTTTTTTACTTATATTCTTTTTTCACTGCATAAATTTTAAAAATGAATATCTATGCATCTAAACATGACAGCCTCCTATGTTTCAGATACTAAATACCATTTCTTATTTCTTGACTAAATCTTTTTTTTTTTTTTTTTTTTATCAAATGATAATTGATTCAAATATGATTTATCAAGTGTGTTACCATAAATCAGACAGAATCCAAGAAATACTTTCTTCACATTTTGTTATTACGAACATTTAATTTTCTTAAGCAGTTGGGATGCTTACAACTGTAATGAAATTTTATAATGCATTCAATTCAAAATAAATTGGCTGATATACTTGAAACCATTAAGAATGGCTAATATTGTATCTCATTAAAAAATCTCATAGATATTTTTTTATAATAACAAGTTTGAAGATACATTGTTTACTCTGTATCAAATGATATAATTCATGGTTAGTAAAATAATCTTTTTTTTTTTTTTTTTTTTTTTTTTATGCCTTAGTTTTTCTTTTTATTATAATCAAAAATGACATACTGTTATCTCTTATGTAGCAATAACTTGTTGCAAACACTCTAACAAGTGTTCTCTAGGGGTTCCATGCATGCAATAATTGCTTACATTTTTTTTTTATTTTTTTTTTTTATTTTTTTTTAAAATCTTGAATTTGCTAAACACAACATTTTCTAACGATATCCATTCTTCTATCATATATATATATATATATATATATATATATATATATATAGGGCTTAATTGCTATTTTCAGGGCCAATTGTAATATTATGAAGATTAGTTGATAAACAGAAATTATTTATACTCAACTTCATATTTCTTCCCATTTCAAACAATTTGTCCAATACTTTACATCTGATCCTCTTCCTCCTCCAGCTAAGAAATTCCTTTCTGAATAGTCTTATAACTTTTCAAATACTAATGTAAAATAATTTTTTTTTTCTTAGCTTAAAATGAAAATATTTTCTACAGTTTGGTTTATTTATACATTTGCATAACAGTGATTTCAACAAATCTTTTGATATAGAGGAGCTTTTTTTATTAGTTTTTATGTGGGGGAAATATTTCTTCTTTTTTTATTCTGTGATAAGACGCAATGACTTGAAACTCTTTTTTTTTTTTTTTTTTTTTTTTTCTTTTTTTTTTTTTTTTTGCTTATTCTTTTTTTTAAAGTGTTATTTCAAATATGCATTTTAATCAATACTTTCTTAAAGTATGCATTTCACTATTTTCAATCGATGCTTTTTAAATCATGTATAAATCTAAATGTAAAATTTAAAAAAAATTTTTTTTTAATGATGCAACAATTTCAATTTTTTTTTATATTGTGTGTGTGTATATATAAAAAAAACTTTTTCTTTCAGAACGGTCCTCCCCACAAAATATCACTTCTCCTCCAGTGGCAGCAAGTGCCCCTAGTGAGAAAGAAGAAGAATTGCCCCCTGAAAGTCCACCTCATGACAATGAGTTCATCAGTGATGCATTTGCAAACAACCCAATTGATGACGAAGAAATCCGCAAGGAAATGCAACAGCTTTCTGTCCAAAATAAAGAGGCCAGCAACCCTGATGCAGGTAACCCACTCAATTCTGCCTTAAATGCCCTGTACCAGAAAGCTTAGTGCATTGAGGGCTGACCAATATCTTCCACCTGCTTCAATCACCTGCTGGGGCTGAAGTGCCTGGTTTTGGCCTCAAACCCAGTGGCCCATATAATAGGGGTCAGGTTCTTTTGAAAATGGGAACGCTCGCTTCTGCGGTCTGCCTCTGACTGGTTGGTCTACTCTTTTCATCCACTTTCCCTAATTCCTGTTTTCTTTCTGATACTCTTCGTCTCCATCCCACCCCACCAAGAACTATTCTTTTGAATAGCAGCCTGCTGCTTTTCATAGGGTGAAGAGTTTTTCTGTTAATCTTGTTGTGAGAAGTTTAGTTTCGATTGATCAGAGTGTGTTATCAGTTCATCATTGAAGCAACTTCTCCAACAGATTTTGTTCAAATGTCAATAGCGAAACAAAAGATTCCACATCATCCTCATCAGTTAAGTTAGATTGTCCCTCTCTTCCATCATGACTTGTCATCTACCTGTAAAAATATATAAGTATTGAACTATTATTGATAAAGAACCAGTTTGACATGATCTGATATTATTAAAATCTATAATATATGCATAAAGTGACAAGAGTAATTGTAAAGGTAAATTAACTGAAAAAGTATGCTCACTGGAACTGTGTCCTTATTGTGTCATTGTTAGAAGCTGCCAGCATTTAATGAGTTTTTCAGTGATAACATGCATGGATTGCACATAACTATTGGCCTTTATATAGTCTTCCAAAAATATCTCCTTTACTTGCTCAAATATTTAGAGTACCAAGAAAATATGGAAGTTTAACAGACACAACTCAAATCTCCATCACATCATCACCTGATGAGGATCAGAAAATAAACCAAGTGAAATATGACCAAGTGTATATTTGTACAATAGAAGTAAATATTCGGCTGTGTTTACCTAAAGACAAGGCCAAGCGATCATTGCCAGTGTATCAGCTGTCACTGTCATTTTATACAAGTTGATCAATAAACTGCATTAGCCTTGACTATTTAGCTTCTCATTTCATTTTTAGCCAACCTCTTATGAATACAAAAATCATTCAGAATTTGGCAAACTGCTTATCTTTGAATCTCTCTTGGGATTTTTGCACTTTGCTTAATTCTTTTTTTTGAAAACTTCACTTCTTAAAGAACTTTCAATCCAAAATTTTCTGTGGTGGCTTTTTTTTTTTATAGATATTATAGTCTTCATATTGTATGTCAAGAAATTATCAATATATGATTTACATTCTGCCTGATACATTGGGTAATGTGGTATAAGTAATTGATCTACATTGACCATTCTAACACTTTCTAAGGATTAAAACAAGATCAGGAAAAACAAGTTTACTAAAACTGCATTTAACACTGACAACATTCTGACAAGATTTTAGGTGGTTGGGGAGTCAGGTAAGTCATTGACGCCCCCAATTACGGTTAATTAGCAAATCTATAAACCAAATATTAAAAGCATTTCATGATGTCTGCCTATTTTCAACCATTCTTCTCATGACAAACTCTTTCTTTCTCATCAGATGCCATGTTGGTTTTATCAGTGTCTTCAGATAATATTTGTTTTTTTTCTCTTGTTTTTCAGTGAAAAATATTAATTGAAATTGTCTCATTTCAAATCCTGCTTTTCTTGTTTGGGTGATCACATTTGTTGTTCTCTTTTTATAGTTCTGTTGGCTGAAACTAGACATAGTTTCAGCCAACACTGCAAATTGCTACAAAACATTAACCTGAAAACTTGAGTCATGTTTTTAAATAGCCTTGTCAGATCGAGACTTTCATATGGATGTGAAACCCATTCAGAAATATCTAAACTGTCAGCTATATACAATCACTTCCTCAGATTAATGGCTAAAATGGCTTTGAACAAGTGATGCCTGTGAATCTTGTCAAAAACCACCCTTCTTTGAACCTTGTGGACTGGCACTACAGAATGACAAAGAACTGTACCAAATAAGAGAAACCATATCACTTGAGGACTTTCAACAGCAGCAACAACTAAAATCAAAGAGTGAATAAATGATATAATCAAGATGTTGACTTTCCATACTACTTTAAACAAAAAGTTAGCAAGGAAATCTCCAATCACTACTGGAAAGAGCAATAACAGCTACTGTACTTCAGAAATCTATTTACCTTGAAAAATTGTTTCAAGAGAAAGATTTTATAAATTTCAACTGAAAGCAGTAATGGATGCTCAGTCAATGAATTCCAAATGTTTCCTTATAAGGAAACAACTAATATTACCATTACCATTTTGAATGATGGATTCATGATTTTTTCCTCCACTCCTACTGATGTTTAACTGGTTATGAGTTTAACTGCACATTACTTAAAGTATTAGGAAAAAGTCGACAGAAATAAGCATTCTAATTAAAGCAATAATAATCATCACTTTTCAAATGTGATTTCTAGTGCTTTATCAACATTGATTATGACTTAGATTTAACTTAACATCCCCTTTTTTTTTCCATTGCCTTCATTCTTTATTATTCCTTCTAAAGTGTTCCTCTTTCTTGTATGTTTTGTTTCATATGGAACAATATTCAGCAAGTATTTCTACTACCACATAATTATAGAAGATTGAACAATGACATTTTCCTCCACCCACATTTTATTAACTTTCCAATTTCATTAGTTACATTGCCACCTTCTCCATTAAGATATCTTTTTAATGGTGTTAACACTTTGCCTTTGCTCTCTCTCTCTCTCTTTGCAGCTGATTGCATCAATTGCATCTGGATTGCACCTTCTTGCCTTTCATTTGTTGTTGCTTTCCACCTTTTTGCTAATCTAACATTTCTCTTGGCTTTTATTTTCTTGTCTTGCATGGCTAAACTAAAATGCTGTGAAATGGAGTGTGTAATTTCCATGTGTGTTTTATTTATATGTATTTTAAACTTTGCCTTTGTCCAATTTGTTTCAATATATGTTAACTTGTTTAAATTCTTTTCTTTTTTTTCTTTTTTTTTTTTTTTTTGTTTAGCCTCTTGAAGTATCCAGTTGATAATCTATGTTCTAACAATCACCAAACTGAAATTCTTCATTGCATTGGCTAAAATCCTGTTTAATATGAGTTGTAAAAAAAGTATAAGATAAATTCTGTAACTTCCAACTGATGTTCTATGTCTATGTTTTGCCTACTTAGTTTCTAGCTTAAAAAAAAAAAAATCTTGTATTTGTAAAGGTTTTCTGTATAACTTAGACACAAAGAAAATCATTTTGTTTAATCTTCAAATTCAGAAAGAGTAACAAATCTTCCTTAAGTTTCATCCATTTTTCTTGAACAAACAAAATGTCCTACTTGTTACTACATATAATTCAGTGGTGACTTTGGTGATCAGGCTTGTCAGGCTTGGGCCGAGTGAGTCAACATTCAAGTATATCTATTTCAAAGCAACAAAAATCTTTCCTATTGCATCATTTTCATTCTTGACTTCAGCTGGATACAAAATTCAAAATATTGACCAAACGAAATAAATTTCATTGATATTGTTCATAATAAAGAAGAAAGAAAATAAACAGAATAAGTGTGTGTGTGTGTGTGTGTGTATATATAAAAAAAAAAATTTAGCCAGTCTGGTTGCATATGTCTGAGCTGGAGACAATCTTAATAGTAGGGTATTTCTATAAATAATATTGTAAAAATCTCTGACTTGTATGCTCTGTTTTTCAAAAAACACATTTTTTATTATTTTTATTTCAACTTATTGCTTTCAAATGTTCATTTTAAATTATTTAGATTTATATTTTAGAGTAAAGGAATCATTTTAGTATCTAAGTTATACCAATAGTATATTTTGTTAAAGATTTTAATTAGCCCAATGATCATTGAGGATCTAGAGTCATTACTGATATAATTACACTTTGTGATATCATAATTTAAGAAATAATTTTTAAACATTGTTTTTCTCGTTAAGTGGAGCTTTAGAAGTGCTTTACACTCAATCATTACAAATGTATTATGTCTAGGTGGGTAGAAAATGAATTACAAAATGGTAGAAATTATTACCTTATATATATAAAACTACAATGATTTTTTTAAATATATTTATTGGTCATTCATTCTAGCCCCATTTGTTAATAATGAAGTATTCCATCATTACAATACTAGATGTTCAAAGAGAACACATGCCATATGTTAACCAATTGAATACCACATTACTAAAAGTGAAACCTGGTTATTATTTTTTATATTTTTACTTTTAATACTCTCAGAAGCAAAACTCTTATTTTCAGTTCTCAACAGGAAGATAGAGGCAAGAGAAAAATCTGAATTATTTGGCATTAAATGGAACCTTAATTGCCAAATAATTCAGATTAAATTAGACAAATAATTTATTTATCAATAAATAATTCTGTTTATTCTTATAGCTTATAGAATAATCTCTAAGAATAGAATTAACAGAATTATTTATTGATAAATAAATCAACTAGTTTAGATACTTAATTTCAATGTGTTTTTTAGTAGAACTTCGTAAATATATTTTGGCATTTCTAGTTTTGTGAACTGATTTTATTTTACTTTATATATTTAAAAAAATCATCATGTCATAAAGTTTATTTTAAGTTTTCTGGCTTCTTGCTTCCCAGTCAACTTTAAATGCCATGTCAATCATTATCTTGTCTTAATTCTTGTTTTTTTATTGTCCTTTCTCCTTAATAGTAGTTTTTTTTCATATTCTCTAACACTCAGTAACCCCTTGCATCCTAGTGGCTTTGCCTTTCTTAAGATGAAATGATTAAAAAAAAAAAAAAAAGTATTGTGATGCAAAGTTTAGTATAATGGATAACGGTTTAGAATGAGAAATCTGAGAGCCAAGTTCAAATTCTAGTTGGGTTTGTTACATTTACTTACATGCAAATGCCCTTGGGAAAGGTATTAATCCATTTCTTCTCCACCCACCAGCTATGGGTTGAATAGCAGAACAGACTGGGTTCTATATCCTTAGTTAGCAACTAGTCTACTGCAGAAAGAAATGGCAACCTACTGTGGGGGAAATATTCTGCCTCATCAGTCATGAATTGAGACATGATTGCCCAATCATGTATGGCACGTAACTCATTGATTGTATTGTACTGTTACATGTTAATTTTTAATGTAGTAAAAAAAAAAAAAATTTGAAATAAAGTCTTCATTAATCTAGAAGTAAATTTAAACAAAATGAAAGTAAGTTATTTCAATGTTTTGATTATGCTATCAGCATAATTATCTTTGTTGCTGGCTAACACATAAGAAATGCATGTGTATTTATGACCATTATACAGGGTGCAGCAGAAATACCTCCTACATTTTAAAGGTTGACAGACTAAGGTAACTGCTATCTTTCACTGTTGTTTAAACAAAGGGCTACAGTTTTTGTTTATTTGGTTTTAAAAATAACATCCTACAAATGGTGGCCTTTATTCACCATATGCTGTTGTAGAGGATTTCTAAAGTTTTCCATCACCTGGAAGTTCTATGCACTTCCACGTCTTCCAGGTGGCTTTCTTTTAAGTGATGAACCTGTGACCCTGAAATTTTCAACCCATAGCAATATCAAATTTTTTATCCAGAACGGCATCATTCAGACATAACATGAAATGAGCATGAAAAGCTGTTTCAATTACAGTCTTTAAAAACCATTTCAATAAAAAATGCATGGTGTGCCCTGGTCCAAGACATGATGGTAACTGATGGTATCTGAAAAAAAATGGTAAGGCATTGGTTAGATGAACATCATTGTCACTTGCCTAAGTTCACTAGCACCACACAGGTGACAGTTTAAAATGTGGGCAGTATTTCTGCCTCATCTTCTATAACAAATTGATACAATTTGTCACTTTCATCTTTCATACCTTTTAGGATTCCACTAAATGTTCTGATTTTAAATTCTGCGACAAAGGTGACTTCAATATTAAAAGGTTGACATTCAATGTTGCCAACATAGTTGCATTAATAATATATACAATATAATATAAACTTTAATTTCTGGTAAGAATTTTCAATTGTTCTTAGAACAATTAAGTAGAAATACTTAATTGTCTGATGAGACTGAAAATTCCTGTGTTTGTGGATCATTTACCAAACTGGATGTTGCAATATCTTTCTGTGCATAAATCCTGACTTAATTGTTTAGTGCTTTGATACTTGCTCTCTCATCTTCTTGGCTCTATAACGTTCTGGATCATGCAAAATATTTTCCCAACTATCTGAATTTGATTACTTTGCGTATGTCATTATGATTTTTCCTTTGTTCTAAACTTCAATTATCCTATAACATTTGAAATTGTGCATCTTTAGTGGCTTTTGTACATAATGCTGTTTTTAAGAGAAACTAATAAATTGAAATTTGAACCATTTATTTAAATCATGAATTTAAAATTTACTATCCATGAAAATTTTCAATAATTAAAATTCTATTAAGACCACTAAACTCCTGGATACTTGCTCAATTCCTTCCTTTTGGGGAGAATTATATAATAGACAACCTAAAAATGGTTGTAAGTGATAATGAAACCATGTAAACTTTTGACTTGAATTAGTTGTGGTATATTATGCATGTGTACCTCCCAAAAGTTTTCTAAAAAAGAGCATAGCATGATGAAAAAGGCCCCAAACATGATAAAACAAAATCTTATTGTGAAAATGTTTATTACTAAGAGGAAAGACCAAATTATTTTTTGATTACTTTATTAAATTTTTTAATCCTTTCTAATATTAAAAATTTTGGTTAAAAAATCTTGTTGCAGGTGGGCCAAAGATTAATATGGAAAATTTAGCTTCTTTATTATGGTAAAAAACACATTGTTTTGAAAATTCTTGGAAAAATAAAATAAATTCAGTCAGTTGTCTGCCATGTGTGATACACACTTAGGTGATCATGTATCTTTCGATAGCTGGGTGGGGGAGAAGAGGATTCATACCTTTCTCAAGGGTATTAGCACATAAGTGAAGTAATGGATTTGACTGGAATTTGAAATCAGCTCTCTGATTCCTCGACTCCTCTCCAATTACCACATTTAATGAAATTTTCAGGACTTATTCACTTCATAAATGAATGAAATGGTTTTTGAATTTTTTTTTCCTTATACATCTATTAACCACCACTTACCTAATTTTATGAAATTTCAAAAAATTAAAATTCCAGGATATTCATATTTATATTAGTTAAAAGTAGGTCTTCTTCGAGAATTTAAATCATCAATTTGGTTTTGTCAAATAGAAACTCCATTTACTGTACATTTGCTTTGAAATATGAAATAAAACCTTCAATAAAACTATAACATTATTTAATTAGAAAAGCTTTTAATTGCTTTTATAAATAAGATATCTTAAGAAATAATTTTTTTCAATAATGAATTTTTAAAAGAATTTTCATTTTTTTTTTTTTTTTATTTTTTTTTTTTTTACTTAGAAAAACAGTTTAAATTTTTAAATTCTGTATTAATTTCAGCAGTATTTAATATTAAGTGAAAACTATATTTACTCATCATAAATAGAAAGCTTAATACAAATCAAAAACCAATATTTTAAAAATAATTTTGAATTTTTTTTTATTAGTGTATAATGTGCCAATTTTTATAAGTACAAGTAACCATACACAATATTGTCAGAAAATAAGAAATAAATTTAAAGCCAAAATTTCTAAAATTCAATAAAACATTAGATTGCAGAAAATAATTTCCTAAATATTTTTATATTACTGAGTACTTAAAAACTAAATAATAAAAAAAAAAAAAGCACTGACATTATTTTCTCCAATTATGTTTCACAGATTAAGTCTCTGTAGAACATTAGATCTGTCATCACATTGTCCAACATGTCAACACAGCTATTGTCTGGTTAAAAACACAACTGTTGTTTGGTTAAAAAATGCATTCCTGTGATAATTTAGACTAAACTAATAAAGTAAATAATATTTTTTTTTTAAATCAGATTGATTATACTTTAAATCAGCTAATAATCCTCAAATAAAGTTCCAGAAAACTATATTTCATCTTTGGAAGATTTTTTTTTTTTTTAGTAAAGAGAATTGCTATGAAAGACATTTGAAAGAGGATGTTATTTTTAACAAAAAAAAAATTATTTCCAGTCTATTTAAATTAGTTTTTGAAATATAGCAATGTATTTAGCTCATTGGAAATATTAAATGAACTTGAAATTAAAACTAAAATAAGTTTCAAGAAAAAAAACTTTTAAAAAGTTATATATATATATATATATATATATATATATATATATATATATATATATGCATATATACACACACACACAACCAGCTCATTGTAATAGTTTTAAAATAGCACTTGTTTTAAGAACATTTGAGATAAGGTCCTTGCCATGTGTGTTTAATTAATACAATGGGGCTATATAATTGTTTTTGAAAAAAAGAAATTACAGGATACCAACTAGCAGATGGTGTATGTCAGTTCACATTTTTTGCTAAGGAAACTTTGAAAGAATGAAATGGTTTATTGATAGGAATAGATATTAATTGTTATCACTTATTTAAGAGAGGATAAATATTGTTTATACATTACTGATGTAATGCATAAAGAGTGAAGATATTTTAGATGACTATTCATTCTAATAATCAAGAAAAAAATGATTAGTATGAAGAGTTACTTTTAAATAAATTATTTTGAATTTTATTTGTTCCAGTTTTTTCTAATCTTGATTATTTTTTTTTCATGAAATGAGAAAATATTTTTGATCTGAAGACTCTTAATAGCATGACACAATTCAAAATTACTTACAGCTGTATTGGGTTCTCTTATTTTGGAGTATGTTAGAAATGTTTGTCTGAAAATGGTAGAGACTGTAATAAGAAACGTTTCAAGATTTGGCACAAAACCTCACTGTTGTTATTAAAGCATTTGCTGCAATGAAGGACTTGTTCTTTACAGTTGCAAAGCACACAACTAGGTGAGTGACAAACACAGAATTAACAAACATTTTCTGTTTTTAATTCAGTTTAACAACTGTCAATAGGAATGAACACTTTTCTTTAAGATTCAGACAATTACCAAGCAAGATATATACCACAGATGTTTCTTTATTCTCTATAAAAGTTTAGATGAGAAGATTTGAGAAAAATGATACTAGACATAAAATTACTTCAGAATTAGTCAGTAATCTTTCCCACATTGAATTTTACATGACATAATAAATTCCAAGCTGAAAGTGAATTTAACCCATCTTGAAGTAATGAACAGTCTTTGGCAATGATGCCCCGATATATATTCGTGTCATCTGTAAATAATTTGGCAGTGGATTTGCTCAGATAAGTGATGTTGTTTACAGAGAGCAAGAACAGGATTGGCCCCAAAATGGAAACTTGTGGGACAGCACAAATGACTTTCTGCCAAGAATAATTTTTTATTGATACTATATAGACCTTTTGGGATGCTTCAGTTGTTGAAATGAATTCTGTGTGTGTGTGTGTGTGTGTGTGTCACAGCTGTTTGAGGCTTCCTATAGCCCCCCCCCCACTAAACTTAAATAAAGTAAATTCAGGTTTGCTATGGTAAGAATTTTCTATCCGAATCATCACAAAAATAGCAAGTCATTTTGTCACTGATTATTTTCTCTGAAAAAAAATGTATTTTCGTCCTTTTATAGGGTTAAAATATAGAAGATTAATTATCAGAGAATAATTCTATGTGCAAACACTAGCCGTCTAGATCCAATAACTTGGCATGAAAATGGTTAGAAGTAATTGATTGATTGAAAACTTGTTGCACATAAATGGTCAGTTTCCCTTGTTTCATCTTGATGTTGTCATTTTCGGACAGCCAAGTCATTGAGGATTCACGAAAACAGTTTGGCACAGGTTTGCTTTGAGAATTTTGCATTCTGACGTGTTTAAAAGGTTACTGACAAATGGGATTTTTGCCGAATATTTCGTTTAATGCCATGTTGGATTTTCCTCTATGACAAAAATAAGCATTTTAATCGTTTAGTAACGTGCACACATGGTATATTTTTTAATAAGATTAAGAAAAAAGAAATATATAAATATACTGTATATGGCTGGCTCTATCTAAAGGACACTGAGCATTATATTTAAAAAAAAAAAAAAAAAAAAATGTCAACCTGCATTTAGCTGAATTGTATTTCAGTTGAATGTTTATATTTATTTATTTAAAAATGTTTTCTTCATGACTGACAATTCTAACTTTAATGCATATATCAAAAATGAAAAGTGGAACAAATTCTTAAATCAAGTATTGGCTAGAAAATCCCGTCAATTGTAAATAAGTAAATATAAGTTTAAAAAAACAAAAACAAAACTTGTGATAGCCAATGTACTTTTTAAATTTGAAACTATTTATCTTTCTTTTTAAATGTATATTTTCACATACACTTTGATTCCTAATTCTTCTTTTACCATTTTTTTTTTTTTTTTTTTTTTTTTTTTTTTTTTTGTCTTTTCAGCTGGAGGAGAAGATCTTCCACAGTGGGAAAAGGAGTTGCAGAAGGAGTTGCAAGAGTATGAGATGGTGGATGACAGTGTGACAGCGGATGACATTGACTTGGAGAAGGAAATCTTGCAGCAGATAGAGGACGAGACCAAATCTGCCTGACCCCGTTGCCAGACTACTGTCTCTTCTGTCTCTGTCTGACTGTTACAGGTGCAAATGTTTGCATGATTGGACAATTCTGCAGTATAATTGTGGGTGTGTCTGAAGTTTCAAACAAGAGAATGAATGACTGTTTGCCTGTATGTGTGCATCTAAGTGAACAAGATAAGGCCCAGCACAACTTAGCTGAGAGGGAGAATGTATGCAGGTCTTCTTGTATGTCTCCGTATGTGTGTATGTTCATATATATATATATATATATATATATATATATATATATATATATATATATATAATGGTGTATGTGACACTGGGCCTTGGTGTATGTGTGTCCACTTGTACCGTGTGTCCCAAACTGTTATTTGCTTGGCTGGCACCCTTGCACCCATTCACAGCAGTGCGTCTGTCTGCTGTTAGCCAACTTCTAGGCTTCTTATTGGTCAGGGCCACTACTAGTCAGTGCAGAATGTTAGTGGTGGTGATAAGGATGGTAATAACAACAATGTCCACTTTGCTGATGACTTAATCCCACATCTAGGCTAACCCCTTCTTTACTATTAACTTGCTTCTAAACTAAAAAAAGAAAAAAAACTTAAAAAAAAATAGAAATAAAATATCTTCAAAAATATCTTCAAAAATATTTAAAAAAAAAATCAATAAAAAAGGACCAAAAATATTGTTGATTGATGAAAATTATTTAAATGTTTTTTTGTTATTTTTTTTCCTTTGTCTTGGATTATTGAAAGAAATCTTTCAGTTAACTTTTAATTTGTTGTTGTTATTATCTTTGATTATATTTTTGTACCCAAGTTGTAAATATGTTTGAAAATGAGAGAAAAATATTAAAGCCAAAAAGGCAAATAATGAGGGGAAGAGAGAGAAAGAAAAAAAAAACAATCTAGGAAGGATAAAAATGCTCATCTCCTTCCAACACAAGTGTTACTTTTTGACATTGTTTCATCAACCCCACAAATATTTAAAAAATATAAATTAGTATATATTTGGCCTGTAGGTAATGGACCAAACCTGGACCAACACTTTTCTGAAACTGGACTCAATACCTACTGAATAAGATTCCACAAATATCTGCCAATTCCCAAATCTGCTATTCATGGCTTCTGGCCAGATGTCTTTCTAACCAAATCCATGTAACTACTTCCTCTTATTTGACCTCACTGACTTGAAGGTAAAACAATTGAGCCTTTCATTTGTTTACTAGTCTTTCTTTTTTTTTTTTTCTTTTTTTTTTTTTTAATGAGGTGTTTTAATTAATTTTCTTTCTTTGCATCTGTAATTCACTTGGATGTACAGATATCTTAACACACACCTTTTCTTTATAGTACAACATAAAATGCTATCTGAACATCTCTCAAACCTAAGGAATTACCATAACAAAGATATCAGAAATTCAATGCTAACGGAACTTTCTTGAAAAACTGATTTAAGAAAGCAAAATAATAATAATAATTGGTAAATTTTTTTCGGATTATAAATACAAAAATAATTCTCTCATAATAGTTTCTGGAACCTGCTTTATACCATTTTAAAGTGTGGGGGGAGTGGAAATAGATGTTTAATTTTATCTTTATCTGCTGAGGTCTGCCCAGCCTAGATGTGGGAGTTTGTCTTGATGGTAAATGTTTTTGGAAATAGTCATTCTTATTGTTCTTGTTCTTGACAAAACCTGCTGCTGCCCTTCATGGCTGCCCACAAAATGATAAAACCTGGATTTGTATTAGCCTCAAATTAACTATCCAATTCCAGTTTCTTTTTTTTTTTTTTTTTTTTTTTTTTTTTTTTTTTTTTTTTTTTTTTTGGGGAGTACCATGTAAGCTATGTCCTATTATCATAATATAAACAACGTAACTGTGATAATAATCATAATTGTAATTGTTACTAGTAGATTTTGGACATGATGGCATACACACACACACATATATGTATATGTATGTATGTATGTATGTATGTATGTTCACAAGTTTATATTTATACCATTGGAGAAAGAAATAAGGAATATATACTTGAAAAAAAAAAGTTGAATATCGTTGTTTATCCACTGTTCTTGTACAATCTATAGCTTTACAAAATGTAATTTAAACATATTTAGTGCTGAACTGTTTTAATAATATACAAACTTTGTTGTAAAACAAGCCAAAAGTGGTTTGTTATTTTTTTTTTTTTTTTCCTTACCTGATCCCACTTCTCTCATTGTAGATGATTTAACAAAGTCTGTTGTGGTTTCATCACATTTATCACAATATTCACTGCATGTTTAATAAGACTTTTTCTTTTTTTTCTTTTTTTTTTTTTTTTTTTGAATTGTGGATATGAGAAGCCCCATATGGATTACATTGGGATATTCCGCTATCAGTTGGATATTGGCATTATTAATAAATCTGTTGGGTTTGATGTTTCAAAACCATATAGATTACAAGCACATATACCACCACAGTACTTTTTGTAGAGACATCTCGTCTCACTAACATACAAATTTACAATCCTAGATTTATTAGACATGAAATCTCAAGCATGATGTGAATGAAGAAAATTTAGAAAAAATGTGCTTCATCAATATTGTCTTTTGTGTAAAGAAACTATTTGTTTCTTTGTTTCTGTTTTTTGTTATTGAGATGAAGTGAATTTTCAATTGGTGACACTGAATCCAACCTTGGATTAACCCTGGGCAATGAACAAACACTGCACCAAGTTTATTATTGTTACATTTTGCACCTTTCCTCGCTTTTTTCTTCTTTTTATTCTTCATTGGCATTTTAAAAGCATATTTGGTGGCAGCAGTTTTGTATAACAGTTACTTTGGAAGCAGTTGGATTCAATGGCAAATGGTTAAAACAGAAAATAAAAATGAACAAAAAAAAAAAAAAACCCTCTGAAGCCATTTTCTTTTCGGCTAAGTTTAAAAAGGAAATTAAAATATTTATCAAAGCACAAAAGTTTTTTTAAAAAAAAAAATTATCCTAAAAAAAATTGAAAACTTAAAAATAAAAAAAAAAGTTTGAGGAATGAGAACAAAGTTTCTAATCCTCTCGGTTCATTTTAATGCAGTTTTCATTTGGTTTAATTTTTACCTTTTTTTTTTTTTTTTAATAGTTTTCCACTTTTTTTCTTATTCTTCATCTTTATTGTGGTAACGAGGGACAAGAAAAGCTCTTGCTCGTACACTAAATCTTTACACTTGACCCCCCACTCATTGGTTCATACTTTTTTTTAATTAACATATATTTGTGGGTCTGCTTATGTATTCCCACTTGTTCTTGATGATGCAGTATATTTTACTTGCAAATATGTTCTAATGGCATCAACTGTGGCATTGACTTTTTAAGACCATTTTCTTATATTTTAGTTTTTATATATATATATATATATATATATATATATATATATATATATATATATATATGAAGCTTCCCTCAATGTTTTTTTTTTTTTTACTTTGTTTTAATTTTAATTTCTTACAAAAAAAAAGTTATTGGGAAGAAACTTTAAAAAGAAAAAAAAGACGTCCCAAACCAGCCTTTTTCTTTTTTCTGATTTATCCCTGATGCTAACCACATCTGCTTTGCTCTCAAATTTAAAAAAAAAAAAAAATTTTTATTTCATTTTTTTTAATGTTAATATTGTTTACTGTGTAGACAAAAAGCAGTTTATTAAATGATATATTTGTACTTTGCTCTTTGGGATTTGTGCAGAGTTTGTTTCTTAACACTTGTTTGATTCCAACATTTCTTCAGGAATTTTGAAAACTCTCTATCCCAGGTGTTTTGCTTAGATGGGGATTTCTTTGATCATTCTCTGGCTTTATAACCTGTCAAAAACCTCGTGCAAAATCCGTATCATCTGATGATGATTGAAGAAGTAGTTGAAATATTTTAAAACTTATGTCTACATGGAGAGTATGCGGTCAGAATAAGCAAACTCTTTATTTTGTCGTCTTGATATCTAATGCTTGAGAGAGAAACAGAATAGCAGCAGCTAAGAACGATCTTTTTCTCATTGTATCTAAATGGCTAAATAAATGTTTGTTGTATCTCTGCTCATGCATTTCATTCATGTGGCACTGACTGATTTCTTAGCATATCATTACCAAATCAGAAAAGATTCCGAGTTATCCAACTTTATTTAAAGGCTGGTTTCGGATAACAGGAGTTTTTGGGCTTTTTTTTTTTCCTTCCTTTTCGGGGGGAAAAAAAACGAAGTTCTAATTTTTTTTAATATAAATATAAACCAAAAAATTTTTAAAAAATCAGTAAAGATTAAAAAAAAAAAAAAAAAAAATTCTCTTCCCTACCGTTGTCCCCGAAAAATCCTGAAAAGTTTTTTAAAAACATTTTTGTGAAAATAAACAATATTGATGGTTTTTACTTTAGTAGATTAGTTGCTGAAAACATATGTCACTCCCCCATTTACGTAACCCTTGCAAAGCCAAGGAAATATTTGAAAAAGAAAATCCATTAAAAACTGTTGATTGTTAATCCAACGATTGGTGTCTCAACTCGGCTAGTTCACGTGGTTAACTTTTATTTATTTTTCTTTTCCTTGGTGGATTGACCTTTGACCAAGCAGTGGTAACACCCCCGCCCAAATTGTGCTTCTCCTCTCATTATTTCTTCAGAAATGCTTTTTCTTAAGAATCTTAAGACTGAATCTCTTCTTCTCCTTCCACCAGTTCTTATTGTCCTTCTTGTCCAGCAAAATTCCAACCCAGCATCTCTTGCTATTTTCTATTAGGAAAAATTGCTTGTGTTGTCTTTGAATACAACTAATGATTATTGCGATTGTTGTTGGTTTTTTTTTTTTTTTTTTTCATTCATTGTTGTTGATGATAGAAAACTCGTGATTTTTGGCGCAACGCATGAACTAAACCTTTATTGGAAGTTTTTTACAGAAAACGAATGAGTTTTTTTTTGTTTTACTCTTCACCAGCAAGTCGGGCTTTTCTTGCTTATATTAAAAGGTTCGACATACAATGTTAAAAGAAAACAGTTCAGTTAAGAGATGGATTATAGCATTAAAAATTATACTAGTTATCACGTAAGTATATCTTACTATGTGGAGGGAACTTTGTAATGACATTTCACCCAGCATTGACCGATCTTAAGGCCAAACACTTCATTAATTTTGTACCTTTTGACCTTTTAAATGATTCCTCTGCTTTCTGTTCAGGATATTTTTAATAAATTCTGACCCGTTCTCCTTATTAAACCTCCCACTTGTGTAAGATAACCTAAGAGTAGTAGAGGTAAATGGTCTGTTATTGGCGCATTCTATTTTAGAATCTTGTTTTAGACTGAATTTTCTTCCAAATTCTTTTTTTTTTTTTTTTTTAAAGGTCATTATATATATATATATATGAAATAGATCATATGTAAATATAAGCAATGTTAATCCAGATTAACACCGACTGGCGATAGTCTGCTTTATGGTGTGTAGGATTGTTTTGAGAGAATTAAATATTCACTATATTACGGTAAGGAATAAGTGTGTGTAATATATATATATATACACACACAAACTGGACTTAGCATATAATCGCTACTGGGGGGAGCAAAATTTATGGAGTTCTTAGTATCACTGGATGTGCCAAGAAAAGATACATTTTTACAATTTGTGATAATAAAATTCAAAATGGTGAAATTCGAATTGCTTTATTCCATAATTAATGTATTTAACCAAAACAAATATATAGCGCTAAACATAATCGTAGACTTATAATGAAAGTGCCCGATATTAGCATTTAAAAAAAAAAAATTGGTGGCGTAGATTAGCTGAGTTGAATGATTGTAAATGTCACAATATCAGCTACACGACTGGATTTAGTTGAAGTTGCCAATTTCAGTTTTAAAAACAATGTCCTAAACCTGTGGCCGAGGAGATTAAGTAGATTTTCTTTTATAAAATTGCCTCTACTCTTCAATGTTTTTGAATTCTTTTATATAGGGAATCCAATCCTCGGCGTAACTGTTTTAGATCCCCTTTTAAGAAGTTACGCATGGAAACAGTTGCTATCAAACCCAAAATAAATTAGTAGAAGCAATAAATTCCACATTGTTCACTTCAAATCACAATATTAAAGACATTTTTTTTTATCACTGGGAAATATATTTTAAAACATTGTTTGCGTTCTGAAATATAACAATTCGTGTTTTGAAAATAAGTGAAACACTTCTTCATCCTGCAATAAAGCGAAACGTACAAATATCGACTTTTTTGTCTTAAAATAGAAACTTTTTTTTTTTATTAGACGAATCAGTCGATTTTTGTGGTTCAAAGTTTCCCACTCTAATCAATTTCGTTTTCTCTCCATTTTGATCGTTTGGAGTTTTAAATAAAAATTTGAAACTTAAAATGGTGCCCTTTATGAGACTAAAAAATATGGTTAGACGACAGTAAATAAACAACACGCTCTTTGCTATTTATACGAACAAATACACAACTTGTGCAACAAATCCATACGTGTGTGTATATATAATTTTTGTGTGTGTATTTTTTTTTTTTTTTTATGTAGTATTCGTGAGTTTGGTTGATAATTTACGGAGCACTGTGTGATACGTGTTAA
This sequence comes from Acanthosepion pharaonis, assembly GCA_903632075.3. Classification (NCBI taxonomy): domain Eukaryota; kingdom Metazoa; phylum Mollusca; class Cephalopoda; order Sepiida; family Sepiidae; genus Acanthosepion; species Acanthosepion pharaonis. The sequence goes on along the minus strand of CAHIKZ030005455.1, from coordinate 2,118,682 downwards.
AAGTCAGGTATAAATATCTCTAGACATGCATATTCGTGTGTGTGTGCGTGCGAGCGAGCGTGTACAAAAATGTGAAACATAGTAGTTTTGTCCGGAATTTGGGTTAACAATCGAAATACAATCTATTGAAAGAAAGAGCGAGAAAAAAACTGCTCTGTACTTAATTGTTGTTGTTTTTTGTTTTTTTTAATTACTTTATTGACTTTAAGCAAAAAGAGAGAGAAAAAAAGTTCTTTAATCCCAGTAAGTCATTCCTCTATCTCTCTCCAATCTTCGGAGAAGCACAAGTTAACCAGGTTTGAGTTATCTACCCTTGTGGAACACGATTTGCCCACACAGACATATATGTATATGAAAAAATGTGTCCTTATGTATGCATCTGTCTACGTGTGTACGTATGTGTGTGTGGGGGTGGACGTGTGGAACTTGGAGTGCAGACTAGTTTGGTATCTGAATATTCTCACATTAGTATTTTGTCAAGACAACTTGTGAGATTATGGACATGGGCTGAACTAACCATTCCGCTTTTGATTGGTTCGTTTATTTTGGTCAATCTTTTTTTTAATTCTTTTCTTTTCCCGCTCTTTTCTATCCTCCCTTTCATCTTTTACCATCCTTAAAGCCAAGGCATTTTTTCATTACCCCCCCCCCCCAAAAAAAAAAATCGGCTTCTTTCGATGTGTGTTTGGGACTGAAATAATCAAATAAATGGATTCCCTTTCACATAGTCCCAACTAAGCTATTCCCCTTCCTTTCAATTTATGCTTACATTATTTACAGACAGATCAATTTACTCGTATTTGTTACAACCACAACGTTTCAGCCGTTATACCTTTCGGCCTTCTTCAGATGTTTCTCGATTCAGGCAATCTTGCAGGCAGTTTCGAATTGAACCCTGTATTCGATCTACGCGGGTAGATTGCTCTTATCCCGCTCTTAATATATTGGGATATCACATCTTGTTTAGTAATTGCTGGTCCAGTTTCTACTGTTCCTGGGTATATCCATACTGTTCAGCCCTAGTATTGAACTCTTCATTATGTCAGCAAATTCACTGTCCAATGGTAGTACAAATATACTGAAACTCGGTGGAAACGACGAGAAATAACTGATAACCAATAGGAGATATCCTTAGACATGGATAGTGGAATGAGAACACTCTACCTACGCAAATTGAATAAAGTGTTTCGTTCCAATATCGCTGAAGGTTACTTCGTTTGACACACTTGCAGGCCGAACGCTACAGCGGCTGGAACGTGATAACAAAAACGAGTACATTAGACCGACTGTAAATAATTACACCAAAAATGGGAATTTTTTTTTTTATTACCTTTTCTCTGTCCCATATTTCCAAAACGGATTTTTTTTTTTTTTTAAAATGAAAGAAAGGTAGCAAAAGTTTTTATTCTCTTTTTTATATCTTTTTGCGTGTGCGTATGTCTCATTGAAGAGGAAATGTCGTTGGAATACTTTATAACTAGACAATGCATACGTTGCATTATTATTGAATCTTTTTGTTAATCACTTACTTCTTTTCAATCGTCTTTGCTAAATAAATATATCCAAACTATTTTTGATTAATTTCAAAACGAACGTCATTATCCCGCTTTCAGTGTTTGATCAATAATTATATTAATATTTAAAACAATAAGAATGAATAGTCAAAAAAAAAAAATACTGATATTCTAGTAGCTTAGAGTCTACTTGGGGCGGGGCAATATTATCGAGTTTGGTTCTAGATAGAAACGTTTAAGTTTTATAACATATACCCCCAAAATATAGAAGCATCCTTTTCTCAGCTTAAAATTCGGGTCGAATTATTTGAAACAAGATCTCGATTACGATTTTTTTAGTACTTTCTAAACTAATTTTCAAATGTATTTCTCCCCCCACCTCCCTAATTCGCTTAGTTTTTTTGTTTTTTTTAATACCTCGGTCAATGTAAATCTTTTGATTCCCCTCCCAAAACAAACAATTTGCTGAACGGACCTCGTTCATGTTTGTCGTCTGCGTATGGGTATCACCCTTCAGCCTGCAACAACTCATGCACTCACAGATAATATTCTTCAGCCGCTGAGAAATAGGATTTTTAAAAAGTATTTATTGGTTCTGGGTTGTTAGTTTTGCGAAGAAAACCCGCTAATAATATAATAAAAAAAAAAATGCCGCTTTTCGATAAGCCTCCATTTTAATCACAAATGCTCTTCTTAACCAATCATTTTGATGAAAATTAGTTTGACTTTTATTTACTGTTTCTTCGGGTTATCAACTTCATACGGCGTTTCTAAATTTTGATTAGATTATTTTCAGATCAGTACTAATCAACCCGCTTAGTTTTTTAACTGTTTATCTAATGTCTTTAAAAATGAAACTGAAAATACATTATGTAAACCGTAAAAGAACTGAACGAGCACAACTACGATATTAAAAGTAACTTGTTTTTCTGAATACGATTTCTTTAATATGAACTAAGAATGAAAGAGATTATATAAAGCTTCGTTTACGGATCATAATGGCATGATTTTAGCGAGAATGATTTTTTTTTTTTTTTTTATCTATCTTTTTATTATTACTATTAAGAAAAATTGCAATGGCGAAACGAAGTTTAACGCTCCAAATGATTCAAAATCTATTCTCGCACTAGTTATAATTATAAAAATAGAATTAGATATGTCTCCTAAGTGTCTATATTAAATTGGTATTAGAAAAACATTTTGCCTTGAACACATATATTGGGAGCTCTATTAAATCCTGCTTAGTGAGCCGTTGACTGAGAATGATATCAGTGGCTGCATATTGAAGGCCAACGCCTTTTTCTCATTGTCATGACGACGGTCATCTTCCTTCCTTCCCCATTGCTGTCATAACTCCTCATCCTGTATCCATTGTCTGGTAGACAAACATGTTAGAATTGTTCAATTTCAGGATTCTTAGAAAACGGTAAGTCATTGTCTCGAAGCAAAACTTTTTTGTATTGTTATTGTTTTGTTTTTTTATTAATATTATCAACAATGTTATTAATTTTGCCATTATTATTAGTTTGATGATGAGGATTATCGTTGTTATTGGGTTAGAGAAACTTTCTAATTTGACCAAATGTAGAATAATTTCACACCTTATCATGACAAAAAATATTGAAAAGAAAACTGTTAAAAAAATTTGAAATAAAAAAAGTCTTGGCCTGACTGAGTTCTTTTATTCTGTTTTTGAATGTTGTATTTTTCTTATTGTTTTTCTTCCTTTCGAATGTTGTCAATAATAAATTGAACAGCCCATTAAGTAAACTTCTTATTTTAGTCATTTGAACTTCCATGACAGTCAAATGAGTGTAAATATATATATATATATATATATATATATATATATTAGTTGCTCACCATAACAAGACTGACCACAATATTGATATATATATATATATATAAACGATACTCTAATTAAAAGCGGAAACAATTCACTAAGACGAAAATGTTTAGAAATTGCTAGATTATCCACAGTAAATTTGCGTCCAGGTTCTTAAGTTTCACCATTTTTGTCACATCTGTTATCACAATGTAGAATATTTAATAACAAAAGTGATGGAAACAAAATCAATCTAAATAAAATCGACTAGATAATAGACTAAAAACACATATAAAAGAATTAATTTTCTCATTCATGCACTTGTTTAGTCACATAAACTTAATCGGATGAAGTTCTAAAAGATGAAACGCATAACCCCCAAACTTTTTCCACTTTGTCTTATAAGATTTCACCCTGTACACGTCCCGCGGGCCATTTAAGGTTACGTTAAGAGGCAATTTGTGCCGATAAGAGAGGAAGATAACGGTTAATTCTAGACTTGAACAGTTAAAGTTTGTAATAATCTCGGAAACGTTGTGGTTGGCGGGAAGGAGCTGTTCGAGTGGAATTTGCTTCTCACTGATGGAATACGGAAAGAATGTGGGTGGGATTTACAAGTGCCATGGTGCGTCCTAGCCATGAAGGTTAGAACTGGTGGAACCAAGGAATGAAGTTCGTCCGAGCACTTTCTGTGGAAGTAACGAGAGGCTTGCTACACCCCGCCTGTCTGAGAGAGGATGGAGAAGAATTTGTCACCCACAAGGGTTCGGAGACGCTTTTGAACTTTATTAAGGCTGGAGAGCCCAAATATGACAAGAGTACTCCATTTTGGGCCTGATCTTGCTCTTGTAGATGATAGCATGAGGAGTCAGGTACTTACTGGAGCGATACAGGGAGCCGACTATTTTGGTAGTACCTTTGATGTTTGGCACGCTGCGTCTTCTGGTGGACAACTGGTCCTCAACCATCTCTCATGTGACGCCTCCAAGTTGCCATGCTCCAGCGAACCGTTTCAGCTGGGGGCCTAAACTCGCGGGAGGGGGTGGTGTTAACACGGTACCGCTGGGTGAATGACCTTCTCGACTCGGGTACGGCCAGGGTGAAAGGATTCCTCAGATGAACCACACCGTCCACGTGTTCGTGACCAAGTCAAGCCACCCAGCTGAAGAGACGTCAGTTGTGGTCTAACCTGGAGAGGGATGGGCTCCGCTAGGTTTACACGCCCAAGACTTGCCACATGATGAACACACAAATAAACAATTTGCGGAGACCCATTCTCTGGTACAAGAACACAACAGATAGAGGAGGATGCTGGACAGCTCAGCACGTCAGCGACCCAACGACACCTTCCGGGGTTAAGGGCGAAAGAAGAGAAAGACTGTCAACTAGTGTTAGACTGACCGCGGGCAGACTGTTTGGAAGTTAAGAAAGCCAACTTCCATGAGAGAGTTTTGGTGCTTCGGTTACGTATATTTTGATATCCTATAAATGAAGCTGGACTCAGTGTATTCTTATTTAAAGGATCATCTGTGTTGTTATCATGACGTTTCATCCGTTGTGCTTTTCGGTCTTCATCAGGTACTCGTCGATCCGGGTAACTTTCAGGGAATCTTAAAATGATGTTGATTTTCCATATCATTTCCGGCCATCGCTACTGTGACTGTGGCGATCCGTGTAGATTTCTGCGTTGCAGGTGCCATAATTTGATAGGGTTACTTCCAAGTATTTGAAGCTGGACTCCAGTAGTCTATGGTAACGCCGACACTGGTGTTGCTTGTACCATTCACCATTACGTTGGATTTCTCTGTGTTGCGTTCCATTCCATATACGCCGGCTATTTCAACGAGTTTGTTGGTCATGTCTTTCAGCTCAATGGTACTGCTTACAATAAGGTCAATATCGTATATGAAACGCAGGTTGCAGACACTGATAAGAATAGAAGTGTTATAATAAAATATAAAATAATAATGCAAATAACAATTCCACATCTCAGAAATTCAAATCAATGTATTTTTGTTTGGTAACAAATCTCACCAACCAAGCACTCTTCTGCTAACTCATATAGTAGACCTATAAACGTTGTATCATCAGAAAAAATGTACTGGAATTTTTCAAACAAAAATATAACATATTCTACAAATAGACTGACCGCTAGCGAATAATGGGTATAGGTTTTCGAGTAATTTAACTACGTAACTAGTAATAATCACAATGAGGATATTAGGTTTTGTTTGGAAGGAAAATGAGAACGCCTGTTCTATTATTCTTCGCTGTGAACGACAGAATTTCCGTCATCGTAGTTTTATAGTTCAACTGTGAATGAAGGATATGTCCACTGCAGCCGATGAAATTGTTACGCAAGAAAAGAAGCACCACATTTTTTTTGTCTGAAGGTTTGTTTTTTTTTTTGTTTTTTTTCAAAGATATAAATAAATTTAAACGCCTGTTGGACTGTCTTCTTCCCAATTCCTCGTCATATAAGAGTTGCGGAGATTATACAAAATTCAAGTTATAATTTTTCAGACATCCATACTCAAAGCGATTGTAAAATTTATACAGAACCAGAAGCTGCTGACCGTTTACCGCTACTCACAACGTGTCGGTTTCGTAATGCTTATTGGTATTGAATATAATAAAGAGTAATATATTCAACAACACAACATGATTGAAGCCGGTGAAGGTTAGCGTTGTCAAAGGATACATTTTTCGTGTTCGGCAATATGGCATAATTAAAGAAGGATATATGACACGTCGTAAAATCACTTGAACAAGGACACGTTGTTTGGTACTGACGTGGAATTGATAAGTGAATACATATATTAAAATAACCAGTAAATTAGCACCACAATTCACGCTGAAACTCTCATATAACTTTTTGTGCGGAAATGGTCAAACTAATTGAAATAAGTAAAATTTTTACCTTGTTCAAAGTCTTTGGTCAATATCCAAATTAAACAAATGCTGCTATTAACCATAGAACGGTTAAATGTGTTTTTCTACTACTACTACTACTACTACTTTCATTACCACCATCCCGACAAGAAAAATGCCTATTTGACAACCATTTCATATTACACGGAAACCATTCACTAATGTATTATGGACAGCCTCTCTCTTCATGTACTACACTGTTAGGGTAAAATACACTTCGGAAGCAGGCATATGGTTGTATTTATTGAGCTCTCTGAAAATCTATACATGAAATAATTGTGATGAAGGGAGTACATGCACAAAATAACAGACCGATTTCCAATGCAAGATAAAATTTATTAGACAAATTAACAAAATGAAAGTTTAAAGCAAGTGTCTTTTTTTGTTAGACGTAAATTGTATACACCACAAAATGTTCATAAATATGTTATAGCGGGAACTTTCTGTGATGGTGTGCTTTAGTGTGAAGCGTTCGCAGCCTTTTTGTTTCAGCGTGATAAGTTCTTGTCATAATTCGAAAGAGGAAAACCTGGAAGAGAGAGAAAGAGAGAGTTACTTTTGGGCTCACGTGTTTTTCTATTCCAGAGCTGCTGCTGATACAAGGTTTATTTAGAGCTGCCACTGCTACTATGTTTAAGGGCACTATACCAAGTTTATCAAGGGTTATATCGTTATTTATCGAGCGTAGCACGATTCAAGGCCACAAATACCGCAGCTAATGTGGAACATTATTGCAACGTTACAAATGCTTTTTTATTTTGGTTGAAGGATATGCGACGTCGTGACGCCGTTACTGTAACGTTGCAATCAACCATTTTCTTGAACCTCGAATTGACCGCTCATCCCCAACAAAGTGCTGTAATTGAAAATTTGAGCCAGACCTTAGTTACAGTTTCTGGGAGAGAGCGCGTTATATAGCGTGATCAACAGTCTGAACAAGACTAGCACGCACAAACCCTCGGTCACGATGACTTGTGACTTCGTGCTAGCACAACCACCGACGGCTTCCGAGGGTTCCATACACACACACACACACACACACGTATATTATATGAGATAACGATATATAAATTTTATATACATTTTTATATATCAAGAGCAGTTTTGAAAGAAAAGATGTATGACACACACACACACACACACACACACACACACACACACACACACACACACACATATATATATATATATATATATATATATATATATATATATATATATAAAAAAAGATTTAAACACTAATATTCCATGGTCATAATTTACGATCCAATTCATCCAATGGAATAAATTATGACCATGGAATATTAGTGTTTAAGCCTTTTTATTATATCATTAATCTGTCCTGGACATTGAGTTCTACCTGGATTCTATCCTCTTGGAATTATTTTTTATACAAATATATATATATGTGTGTATGCATGTATGTATATATATTTATATATTTTGCATATGTATGTGTATATTTACCACTAATATTATCAATCTCTCTCTCTCTCTCTCTCTCTATATATATATATATATATATATATATATATATATATGCGTGTGTGTGTGTATTATTTTTCATTATAAGAGATTAGAACAAAACATGTTGAAATTGCTACACAATAGCATTCGTGTTTCGGCTTGTTAGTGTAATTTTACTCCATCTGTTCTTTCTGATATATATATATATATATATATATATATATATATATATATATATATATATATATATATATATATATTTTAGGATATGCTATATTCATGGATTAGAGTGCTCAATATCGAGGATAAAACGTATGTAAATATATAAAAGTGGACATTGAAGTTAAATCATAGAGGTGACCCTGTGTTGAATGTTAAACTCAACCATCACGCCATCTATATATACTCATACATATTAAAAAATTCTCAAAAGCAAATGGACTCTTCCACTATCTTAACAGTAGATTAGACAATTCGAAACATTACAATTGTCAGTTTCCAATTTGTGCCTGACAATTGCCACATTGAAAGAGGAATTTACTCTTATCACCTGCAAGGATTGCCAGAAAAAATATATTGAAGAAACCACAAAAAGTTTAAATAAAAGATTATATGAACACAAAAGAGACATTTTAAAAAACAAAACTTTTTGTTCTTTTTAGTGGATCCCCATGTTTGAGTAGACATTCCATTATTTATTTTATTTTTAACAGTATATTTATTAGCGTCTACCGAGAAGTCTTAGTAAATAAAAATATGGACCCTCTCGTGGGATTCGAACCTGCATCACACTTGGCAGGAGAAACCCTCATTATATCCGACGTGCTTATAGCAATTCGGCCGCGAAGGACATTTTCGATGAAACTGGCCGGCAGACGATAATATGTATACTGTTTAAAAATTAAAACAGAGCGTCTACTCAAATATGGGCATCCACTAAAAATAACATTTAAGTGATAAAATCTGTCGGGTTTAGGAACCATATATATATATATATATATATATATATATATATATATATATATATATATAGCTGTGTATTTCGGCAGCAATCCCTCAGTAATATTTTAAGGACACTTCAGCTAATTTTTTATTGCGTTTTTCTTGTGTGCGAACAAGAGATTCCTTTTTTGGAACTTAGAGTGTGTAGAAATCGCTCAATTGATTGTTTGTTCCAAGTGCTTTTCAGCTAATCTATTAATCATTTTCAAGTATATTTTTATTCACACATTACACATTACATTGTGGCCGTGTTCATAGTCGATGTTGTTAAGGGTTGATATTTGCCTTTTATGCTGTTTCAATTATTTTTAGACACTCGTTACAGTTGGAGGTGTGCATCCCATTTGTGCATCCCAAGTATGTTGCATATCGATCTTGTTATATTATCATATTGGCTTAACTGCACTCTGATTGGGCCCTGGTTTCACCAATGTAGGGCCAATCGTCTTCAGAGGCAAGTGGTGGTGTGTCAGGCACAATTATTAGTGAATTTGTTTTCGTTAGGAAAGCAATTCGCTGTGGGGCATTTAAATTTATGAATACATTTGCTAACAAATCATTGGTCAATTATAACATTAGAATACTTTTCCTTCACTTAACAATACGTGTAAAAGGTATAAAAATATTCTTGTATTTCTTTTTAATTGAAAATTACTAATTTAGATGATGAATGGACGTATTTTCCTTGAATTTATTATCCATTGTTTGTTAATATTACGTTACAATAGGGCAGGTTGGTTTTTCTCTGTTTTTAGAAAATCGACATTGCACTCAGGTTGGGGTTTGATGATAAATATTGATGCCAAAAATTACATTCATAACTTTTACCAGTTTTTGAGAATTTAGTTTTAAGTATCTTCTGAAAAATGGATTCTGCAGATTCTTGCTTACAAACTGACTTCAAAATTTTATTATTTCAAAAATAAATCCAAATAAAGTTGATATTTTTTGCATTATATACATTGAATTGAAAATATATTCACACAAGATTTCTAGTTATGAATCACTACAAGCAAAATATAAAATTTCTTACTGTATTCGGTAAGTGAGGATTGAGTAAAAATTGTAAAAGATTCCAAAAAAGGCTAATCAATGAATAAAATCTTACACCATTTGTTAGGTCATAATTAATAAAAACAAAAAAATACATAAAAATGTATATAACACCCTGATACTTCTGGGCAGAAATTATAAGACAAAATGTTTCAAATTTGTAATGTTTATTGAAAATCAAACTAAAACTACTGTTCTATATGTCATCATAATATAACTAAATTGTTAATTATAATTTCCATTTGAAGTAAATAAAGATCTTATTTAATGGCACAATGATTTAGTAATAATGGATTTGTGACTTGCTTCTTGTCCCTATAAAATTTGTTAAGTTTCAGTAGAAATAGGAAGGCTTTAGTTAGAGAGAGTATCGAAGGAAAGATAATTATTAAATACTCATACATAGGAGTTTAATATAGACGAGAATTAGGAAGGCCTTAGAGAGTCGATACTCTCTCTAACTAAGGCCTTCCTAATTCTAAGGAACAGGAGACTATGTAGAGGAAACAAAGAAGAAAAATGTTTATTAAATAATCATATATAGGAGTTCAAAATAGGCGAGAATTAAGAAGGCCGTAGTTAGAGAGAGTGTCGAAGGAACAGAAGATTATGGAGACGAAACAAAGGAGAAGTTTATTAAATACTCATAGACAGGAGTTCAATATAGCCGAGAATTAGGAAGGCCATAGTTAGAGAGATTATCGAAGGAACAGAAAACTCTCAAGACGAAACAAAGAAGAAAAGGTTTATTAAATACTCTTATATAGGAGTTCAAAACACCCGAGAATTAGAACATTTTAATCATTCAGCTATACTAAAAAAGATTTTTAACAAACATAATGGAAAGCGAAGCTATAGCTGCGTAAAAATATCGATTAATCAATATTCCAATATAACAATATTACAATAAATAAATATTTATCCAGCAAATTAAACTAAGTTAAACTTTTTAAAAATAAATGTAACTACCGAAAAAATAGGACCTGTCCCTCAAACAGCCAAGTTATGATTGAAATATTGTATACCGAACTAACATATATTTTGGTAACGATGTCAAATGGTATTTTGGTTCCACTGAAAATCCTTGGAAATTTCGTTTCTATCATCATCGAATCACTTTAGGTAATGTAAGATACATAAGCAGTATTGTTCTCACTAAACATTTCTGGCAATGAAAGAATGATGGTAATACACCCCTTATTACGTGGTATTTTATAGCAAAAGTCAAATCTTACAATTACAAACTTGAGTATAATGCTTCTGAAACTGCTGCCAAGTTAAAAAAAAAATAAAAAACGTAGTGTGAAGGATCCGCTTGTGATCGGATAGTGAGGCGCTGTTATCTGAAGTTCCGCAGTGGGGATACGAGTCTTGAAGATCAAAGTGGTAGAGGACGTTCATCTGCAATTGGCAATCAGCATCTGAAAACACTAGTGGAAAAAAACCCATGACAAAGAGTCAGAGAAATGTCTCTGATAATGCTTGTTAGGGTTTCAGCAACATTGGATCATCTCAAGAAAATTGTAAAGTGAAGAAACTCGATAAATGCGTTCGACATAAAATTAGTGAATATCAATTTCCACATTTTAAAGTTTGTTCGACGCTCCATCTGGGAAAAGAGAATGATTCATTTCTTGATCAAATACTGACTTGTCATTGGAAATGGTCCCTTTATGACAATCGTAAAGAACCAGCACAAGGGCATGATCATGACAAAAGACGTAATCTGGAAGCGAAATCGAAATTGCACCAACTGAAGATTACGGTGACTGCCGAGTGATCAACCACTGGCGTTATCCATTGCAGCTTAGTGGAGCCTAACAAGAGCATCACTGCTGAAGTTTAATGTCAGCAACTGAATGAAATGTAAATTCATTTAAGCAAAATGCGACCGGCACTTGTCGCTTAGACACGAATCAATTCGGCTTCATCGCAATATTCGGCTACAGGTTACCATGATGACACTGAAGACGCTCACCGACTTGGGATACATGCCCTCACTACCTCTTTATTTATTTGCCTAACCAGAGCATCACTGCTGAAGTTTAATGTCAGCAAGTGAAAGAAATGCACATAAAGTTAAGTAAAATGCGAACGGTACTGGTTAAACGACGGGATCCAATTCTGCTACATCGCAATGTTCGGCTACAAGTTACCATGATGACACTGAAGACGCTCACCGACTTGGGATACTTGCCCTCACTACCACATTATTTATTTGCCTAATCAGAACATCACTGCTGAAGTTTAATGTCAGCAATTGAAGGAAATGCACATTCAGTTATGTATAATGAGAACCGTACTGGTTAACCGACGGGATCCAATTCTGCTTTATCGCAATGTTCGGCTACATGTTACCATGATGACACTGAAGACGCTCACCGACTTGGGATATATGCCCTCACTACCACTTTTATTATTTGCCTAACCAGAGCATCACTGCTGAAGTTTAATGTCTGAAATTGAAAGAAATGCACATTCAGTTAAGTATAATGAGAACCGTAGTGGTTAACCGACGGGATCCAATTCTGCTTCATCGCAATGTTCGGCTACATGTTACCATGATGACACTGAAGACGCTCACCGACTTGGGATATATGCCCTTACTACCACTTTTATTATTTGCCTAACCAGAGCATCACTGCTGAAGTTTAATGTCAGCAATTGAAGGAAATGCACATTCAGTTAAGTATAATGAGAACCATACTGGTTAACCGACGGGATCAATTCTGCTTCATCGCAATGTTCGGCTAAGTTACCATGATGACACTGAAGACGCTCACCGACTTGGGATATATGCCCTTTACCATTTCATTATTTGTCTAACCAGAGCATCACTGCTGAAGTTTAATGTCAGCAATTGAAGGAAATGCACATTCAGTTAAGTATAATGAGAACCATACTGGTTAACCGACGGGATCCAATTCTGCTTCATCGCAATGTTCGGCTACATGTTACCATGATGACACTGAAGACGCTCACCGACTTGGGATATATGCCCTCACCACCACTTTTATTATTTGCCTAACCATAGCATCACTGCTGAAGTTTAATGTCAGCAATTGAAGGAAATGCACATTCAGTTAAGTAAAATGCGAACGGTACTGGTTATGCGACGGGATCCAATTCTGCTTCATCGCAATGTTCGGCTACAAGTTACCATGGTGACACTGAAGACGCTCACCGACTTGGGATATATGCCCTTACTACCACTTTCATTATTTGTCTAACCAGAGCATCACTGCTGAAGTTTAATGTCAGCAATTGAAGGAAATGCACATTCAGTTAAGTATAATGAGAACCATACTGGTTAACCGACGGGATCCAATTCTGCTTCATCGCAATGTTCGGCTACAAGTTACCATGATGACACTGAAGACGCTCACCGACTTGGGATATATGCCCTCACCACCACTTTTATTATTTGCCTAACCATAGCATCACTGCTGAAGTTTAATGTCAGCAATTGAAGGAAATGCACATTCAGTTAAGTAAAATGCGAACGGTACTGGTTATGCGACGGGATCCAATTCTGCTTCATCGCAATGTTCGGCTACAAGTTACCATGATGACACTGAAGACGCTCACCGACTTGGGATACATGCCCTCACTACCACTTTATTTATTTTCCTAACCAGAGCAACACTGCTGAAGTTTAATGTCAGCTATTGAAGGAAATGCACATTCAGTTAAGTAAAATGCGAACGGTACTGGTTATGCGACGGGATCCAATTCTGCTTCATCGCAATGTTCGTCTACAAGCTATCAGGATGACACTGAAGACGCTCACTGACTTGGGATACTTGCCCTCACTACCACTTTATTTATTTGCCTAATCAGAACATCACTGCTGAAGTTTAATGGCTGCAATTGAAAGAAATGCACATTCAGTTAAGTAAAATGCGAACGGTACTGGTTATGCGACGGGATCCAATTCTGCTTCATCGCTATGTTCGGCTACAAGCTACCATGATGACACTGAAGACGCTCACCGACTTGTGATACTTGCCAACACTACCACTTTATTTATTTGCCTAATCAGAACATCACTGCTGAAGTTTAATGGCTGCAATTGAAAGAAATACACATTCAGTTAAGTAAAATGCGAACGGTACTGGTTATGCGACGGGATCCAATTCTGCTTCATCGCTATGTTCGGCTACAAGCTACCATGATGACACTGAAGACGCTCACCGACTTGTGATACTTGCCAACACTACCACTTTATTTATTTGCCTAATCAGAACATCACTGCTGAAGTTTAATGGCTGCAATTGAAAGAAATACACATTCAGTTAAGTAAAATGCGAACGGTACTGGTTATGCGACGGGATCCAATTCTGCTTTATCGCAATGTTCGGCTACAAGCTACCATGATGACACTGAAGACGCTCACCGACTTGGGATACTTGCCCTCACTACCACTTTATTTATTTGCCTAATCAGAACATCACTGCTGAAGTTTAATGGCTTCAATTGAAAGAAATGCACATTCAGTTAAGTAAAATGCGAACGGTACTGGTTATGCGACGGGATCCAATTCTGCTTTATCGCAATGTTCGGCTACAAGCTACCATGATGACACTGAAGACGCTCACCGACTTGGGATACTTGCCCTCACTACCACTTTATTTATTTGCCTAATCAGAACATCACTGCTGAAGTTTAATGGCTTCAATTGAAAAAAATGCACATTCAGTTAAGTAAAATGCGAACGGTACTGGTTATGCGACGGGATCCAATTCTGCTTTATCGCAATGTTCGGCTACAAGCTACCATGATGACACTGAAGACGCTCACCGACTTGGGATACTTGCCCTCACTACCACTTTATTTATTTGCCTAATCAGAACATCACTGCTGAAGTTTAATGGCTTCAATTGAAAGAAATGCACATTCAGTTAAGTAAAAATGCGAACGGTACTGGTTATGCGACGGGATCCAATTCTGCTTTATCGCAATGTTCGGCTACAAGCTACCATGATGACACTGAAGACGCTCACCGACTTGGGATACTTGCCCTCACTACCACTTTATTTATTTGCCTAATCAGAACATCACTGCTGAAGTTTAATGGCTTCAATTGAAAGAAATGCACATTCAGTTAAGTAAAATGCGAACGGTACTGGTTATGCGACGGGATCCAATTCTGCTTTATCGCAATGTTCGGCTACAAGCTACCATGATGACACTGAAGACGCTCACCGACTTGGGATACTTGCCCTCACTACCACTTTATTTATTTGCCTAATCAGAACATCACTGCTGAAGTTTAATGGCTTCAATTGAAAGAAATGCACATTCAGTTAAGTAAAATGCGAACGGTACTGGTTATGCGACGGGATCCAATTCTGCTTTATCGCAATGTTCGGCTACAAGCTACCATGATGACACTGAAGACGCTCACCGACTTGGGATACTTGCCCTCACTACCACTTTATTTATTTGCCTAATCAGAACATCACTGCTGAAGTTTAATGGCTTCAATTGAAAGAAATGCACATTCAGTTAAGTAAAATGCGAACGGTACTGGTTATGCGACGGGATCCAATTCTGCTTCATCGCAATGTTCGGCTACAAGCTATCATGATGACACTGAAGACGCTCACTGACTTGGGATACATGCCCTCACTGCCACTTTATTTATTTGCCTAACCAGAGCATCCCTGCTGAAGTTTAATGGCAGCAATTGACGGAAATGCACATTCAGTTAAGTAATATGCCACCGGTACTGTTTAACCGACGGGATCCAATTCTGCTTCATCGCAATGTTCGGCTACAAGTTACCATGATGACACTGAAGACGCTCACCGACTTGGGATACATGCCCTCAGTACCACTTTATTTATTTGCCTAGCCAGATCATCACTGCTGAAGTTTAATGTCTGCAATTGAATGAAATGCACATTCTGTTAAGCAAAACG
The DNA here is from genome assembly GCA_903632075.3 of Acanthosepion pharaonis. Taxonomy (NCBI): domain Eukaryota; kingdom Metazoa; phylum Mollusca; class Cephalopoda; order Sepiida; family Sepiidae; genus Acanthosepion; species Acanthosepion pharaonis. The sequence continues at coordinate 2,102,966 of CAHIKZ030005455.1, read as the reverse complement.
CAACTGGCGTTGTTTAAGCGACGAGATCCAATTCTGCTTCATGGCAATGTTCAGCTATAGGTTACCATGATGACACTGATGAAGCTCCCTGACTTGAGATAAGAAACTTTATCACATCAACAATATTCTCCTGACCTTTCCTCTACTGATGACCACTTTCTCAATCATCTTGACAATTTTAAAGACATTCCGCTGCAAAGAAGATTCAGAAATTGTATTCAAATATTTTTTCGTGTACAAACTTATCGTTAAGACATTATAATTCGTAATTATGTGCATTATTTATTTTATAACTCGATGGCTGAAATGTATTGACTGGTATATACACTATTGAAATATATTAATCCAGTAATAAAAGTTGACTCTAAAAGCGTACATTATTTTTCGAATATCTTAATATATACATATAAATAGATGCAAATTGTCTGAGTATAATGTGAATAAAAACCGAAACATTAACAAAATTTCCTGCAACTCTTGGTTGTTAATAGAATATTGATTAATTATGATCATTTCTTGTTGGAGAAATTCTTTATTCTCTAGAAATCTTTATTCGTTCTCTCTAGAAATCTTGTTTTGTTTTCTCTAGAGATGTTTTACGTAGCCATTAAGTTTTTGTTTATATATGAGGTACTAACCAAATGTTCGACTAATCTAAACAGAGTTTCGTGTTAGTCTAGATCAGGGTCGTGTGTTTCATGACATTTCAACTCCTGAACCCCGGTTAGTTAATGTCGAATATAAGTTTTAATAGATAGGCAGCCCCTTGCACCTTAGTGACATTATCACCTTGCTTGGGGTGAACCGATTAAAAAAAAAAATACCCCGACGATTTAAACATTTCATGAAATTTACAAAATTTGGGATTTTAATGTTCTAAGTGGAAATGCAATGAATAATTGATTATATTTTAAAGAACTGTAAAAAAAGTTTTGTGAAAATAAATCGACTTTTTCGTTTATATTTCTGAAATTTTGTATAATAATTATTTGCACTATTTACATTGTTTAGACTGTTGTTCACGACGTTTCGGCCCTTGTACGCTCCGGCCTTCTTCAGGTGACTGGAACTTTGAACCTAACCCTTTATTTCGTCCACTGGGGTAGATTGTTCTAGTTCTCCGTGCCATACCTCTTCCAGATGTCTCAGTATCAGTTATAGCTTTAACTTAATTCCCCAAGTTTTTGTTTACTTCTGCTGCAGTCAGTCACTGGATTGCTTCAACGCTTTTATCCACTGGGTCATGTGTCATTTTTATTTTATTTTGCTTCTTCCTATCACGCCCTCCTGTAAACTATTTCTTTTTTTTTTTCTTTCAATCACGAGATGTCAGGCATTCTGGAGCTGTTTCTCTATTTCTTTGCTCTTCCGTAATCTTTCTTTTTTCTTCCACGTCTCTCTTTTTCATCCGTCTCTTTTATTCTTCGGTCTTTCTTTTTGATTTCTTATCTGTTCAGCTAGAAAACTCTAAATTTATGTTTGAAAGTAAACAGAAATTGCAAAGATCAAGTGTTTATTACTCGCGTGGGGCGGGACCATAAACTTCTGACCACATTTCATGCAATTCCTTATCTCTATCTCTATCTCTTTCTCTCTCACACACACTCTCTCTCTCTCTCTCTCTCTCTCACACACACACACACACACACACACACTCTCTCTCTTTCTCTCTCTTTCTCTCTCCAATCATTTCATACCAAGCAAAGCAATAATCGTTCTAAGACGCAAGGGGTTACTAAGTGTGAAAGAATATGAGAAGAAAATCACTATTAAGGATAGAGAACAATAAAAGAACTGGAAACAATGGACGGAGATTATTATTATTGTATTGATGCGGCATTCACCCTGGGCGGATTGAGCCGGCTTCTTCCTGTTATGAGAAGAAGATTCTTGGGATAAATTACAGAAGTAGGGTACCCAGGCCTACTCGGATAACGTTCTTGCTTGCCGCGGGATTCCCACAGACGCAGAGACAGGAACGACCAGAAGCCGCCGGTTACCGATGCAGACGCTCCTTGGATTTTCACCAGAGCCCTTGTTAGCCGACGGACGGAGATATATGCATATCACTCAAAAGAGACTTGGTTCTAAGTGGAAAGTCAGGCAATGACACTCCAGGTGAATCAAGAGTAGAATTTGAAGTGAATTTACGAGCAAAACAAAGCATTATCACCAGAAGTTGTTAAAACCTCAAACTGAGCGAAGGAAGGAGGACTTACTCTTATTTAACACACTGTTACAAATCCGCCAGTAGTCACATGAACCAAACTTTTTAGAGGTAATACGGTGGCTCATTCTATCAGTAAACAAAGACTTAGCCCCTTTGAAGATACGTTTACAATTATTACGAGCAGACACAAAGTGACGTCTGTTGTGTTCGGAACTATCACGCTGGTGCAGCCGAAAAAAGGTGTTTCCTGTGGGCGATAACGGCTGAACAGGCCGGTGTGAACCAAGGAGAAGATTATAGCTTCACCTGGTATTTCTGAGAAAGTACAAAAGCATCAATGCTGGCTTTAACCTAAGAAGAAACCTCATTGGCACAATTCTCAATAGGAAAGTTAAGAATATCAATTCAAGGGACATTCTCGAAAAAAAAAGTCTCAAAATAACATTTGCTCTGTTGTTACATTCAGCTGTCTTTGGGTTCATATCCTCTTTGGAATTATCCTACTAATTATCAAATAATACATACATATATATATATATATATATATATATATATATATAATATATTTTTATCTCATTATCTTCACTTTTATTTTGGATACTATTATGGATCCGGCACCCGCGTGCGCACATACACACACGCACAAACACACACATACTCATATATATATATATATATATATATATCGAAATACAATGGTAGTTGGTTAGATCCTACTATAGTTATACATATAATTATATATATAAATATATATTGGATGTTGAATGTCTGTTTACTAATGTTCCTGTTAAAGAAAGCATCGAAATAGTAATACAAAACTTTTATAATCACCCTCAGCTCACTCTTCCTGACATGAGACCAAATAATTGACGTAAAATCCCACTGTTATGAACCCCCTCGGTCACTTTAATGACATTTATACACAGACATTCAAGTGCAGACATTCAACTTCAGCAGACAGAGATGGGCTCAACTCTGGCTCCTACTTTAATAATTTAATAATAATAAGACTTCTACATGAACGACACAGAAAACAAAGTCATAAAAATATATAAACGGTGATTGCAAAGTAACTCCCCATTTTAAAATAATTTTCACAATGGATATAAAGGGGAAAGCGTTTAGCATGGGGCTTTTATTTAAAATTCAATATAACCACCCGATTTCACGACCAGCTTCTCGAGCTGCCCAGGAATTTAGTCAAATGATTCCACCAGAAAGTCTTGTGGTATGGAAGGCTTCTTGTATTCTTTAAGTTCTTCCAGTCTTGGTTGGTACACTAGACTTGTTCCTTTAACCAAACCCCAAAGAAAAAAGTCACAGGGTCTTAAGTCAGGAAGACTAGTTCGCTACTCATGTATAAAATAGCGAGTTACTTTTCAATCGCTCTCTCTCTCTCTCTATATATATATATATATATGTATTTAGGCAGCAGTCCTTCTTTCATGCATATTTCATTGAATACAACAGACAAGGTGCTTTGATTTATTTTTTCATTTTCTCATGCGATCTAATATTTTTTTTCTTTTCAGATGATAAATTATATAAAAACTGCCCCGAATTTTCTTCTAACCCCAGCGCTTTTGGTCATAAATTTTGCCATTTTCAAGGATGAAATATTTTAACTGTTAAATAAGAAATAGTTTGTTGCATGTATGTATTTATATAATGTTTTCATTTTTCAAAACACGGTCAAGTTATAATGTCCAAGTTCATAGTTAATATTACTAAGTGTTGTTTTTTTTTTTTTTTTGCTTCTACTACAGTGAAAGAGTGGGACCGAAATGCCAACCAAGTAGCACACTTAAATTCTTGCAGTTTGGGAACCAGTGAAGATAGCTCGTCAGAACAGTAGTCATGAAAATATTTGTAGAAAAGACAGAGGGAAGTCACAGCACATCTGTGAAAAAGTGACTGCAGATGGGATGCCATATCAGGACCAATCACGTTGCATATACGTCTCTGGATTTTGCCGAGGACCTCGAGATGAACAGCGGGAGCACCAGAATGGTTTATATGCAACGAGTTGATGGTCCGAAGAAGAGAAAACCATAAGAAAAATTTGAAGACCTCTCCTCTTCAAGTTCAAACTCTGACGACAGACTGTGAAGACAACAAAACGACTTCCTTAAGCATGGTTACAGTTTTTATATATACCCGAAATATGTGGAATTCGATTTTGTCAATATTAAAGCTATCGATATTCCAGATGTACTACCAATGAGAAATAAAAATGGATACTTATTATTAATATAAATTATAGCTCTGTTATTATATTATTGAGCACTGTTATTATACACCAAGCACCATTTTATTAACACCACTACGCAACTTGCGATATTATATATATATATATATATATATATATATATTACGATAAACGTGCAATCAATTTACAAATTCATGAATTATTCACACAAAAACAAAAGCAAAGGTTAATGATTTAATTGGCGAGAAATCCATCATCGCAAACAATTCAAATAATATACAAAAACCTCCGAATCCGTTATGAATGAAATGATCCTTGTTTCCATAAATTTCTGCCGCATTAGTTCTTATTTTTACTACAAGCTTTCGTCTGTTCCTACAGACATCTTCAGGTATAGAATAGATGTTGTTCTTGTTTTTTCTCTTAGTAATAAGAGGACAACAAAAATATATGTATTGTTGTATCCGAAAATGCTATTGAAAATGAGTTGTTGTTTTTGGAGCGCGCAGTAGCAACGCTGAGTTTGATTTTAAATTTTTAAAGGTTGTGCGTTCATATAAATATGGTGATGAACGAATTTTTTTACTGGTAAATTTTCTGTCAAAGTGGCATGAACTATATTGTTCAATAATTACAGTAATGTCGCACTTATTATCCAAAAGTCGCACTTGGATCAGTTATTTAATATATATATATATATATATATATATATATATATATATATATATATATATATATATATATATATAGAGAGAGAGAGAGAGAGAGAGAGAGAGGTGGAGGCAGTGTATAGCGGCTTGGATTGAGGAATCGGAGAGCCGAGTTCGAATTACAGTCGAATCTATTAAATTTACTTTACGTGTTAATATCCTTGGGAAAGGTATGAATCCTCTTATTCTCCCTCCATCTATGGTTAAATTGCAGGACAGACTGGGTTCTAAACCCTTGGAAGGCAACTAGTCTAAGCGAAGGACAATTCTGAAGGGTTGTTTGGGGACCTCTTGACACGTAGAGCACCAGGTCTCTGTATTCGGTTGTGGTTGGTTCTGCACAAAGTCTTCACCACTAGAATCAAATCATAAGTGCTGGTAATTGGCTGCCTGTTCCTAGGGACTGACCTGCTTGATTCTCATACGTCGAATATGATGGGAGAGTTCACCATATATATATATATGTGAAATGAGAACGGATCGAATATGAATCCAAACGTTCATAACATTAATTTAAAACAGGGCTCAATCCAATAGTAGAGCAATATTCTTAATTATAGGATATTACATTCAAACATGTAGAATGTAATATCCTATAATAAAGTATATATATATATATATATATATATATATATATATATATATATTGCAGAGAGTTGAGAAAGTTGTGGAACATGATGGTGACAATCATGCTCGTCGTTATTGGAGCACTGGGAACAAGCTTAAAGAGCTTGAGAAACAGACGATAGAAACGAGAAATCTTTATTTCTCTCCCTCTCTCTTTTTATTCGAGGCCATAAACGTCCACAGAACCGCGTAACTCTATAATCTCTCCGATGAATTCATAGTACGCCCCTAGCCAGTTTTGAATTTACAGTTGTCCTTCTTCTAGACTGACTTCTAAGAGCCCAGTTTGATCTTGGAGAAGAATAGATGGATTCATGCCTTTCCCAAGGCTATTTGTGTGAAAGTGAATGTAACGAACTTGGTCAGGATTCGAACTCCGTTTGTTGATTTGTCTTTCCGAGTCACTAACCGTTACACTACACACACGCACCCTGTTTCTCGGTAAAGCATTTTAATTAGCAACTTGAAAAATAACATAACAATAGTGACCTCATTCTTTACGACCTAATCCCCTACAAAGCGAACACGAAAATACAAAGAAGCAAAAAAGAATTCATAATAACTAAGAGGAAACAGGACAAGGGGGAAAGAAAGAAAGAAAGAAAGAAAGAAAGAAAGAAAGAAAGAAGAGTATAGTAGTAGTAATAATAATAATAATTGAGTCATTTTCAAGTACTTTATTTCAGATGACACTAATGACATATTTTCAATAGTCATGCAACTTAAACATTAAAAATAGTTCAGATTAATCGGAAGTGTTTTCTGTATCTGGCGTAAAGGAGTTATTAGTTCCAGGCAAGAATTACTTTAGCTATCCTGTTTATTTCAATGTTGCCCTTCTCCAGGGATATTGTCTTCCTACCTTGACAGGCTTTTCTGTCGAAAGATGCATAATTAACCTGATTTGAGTCCCTGTCAGTAATTTCCACCTCGTTATCAATTAGAGTTCTGAAGACGAACGCACGATAAATTGGTTGTGAATGATTCTGTTTTATACTTAGCATCTCTAATTATTGGCGACTGAGGAATTATTGTTGCATCCAAAAAGAAGCTATTAACAATAGGAATCAAATGTTCATTAGTGACTTAACACCATCGAAGATTTGAACCTGATAATACTAAGTGTTTAAAAATTTCATTCAATTTTTAATACTAAACCGGCGCATGATACCTAAATGGTTATGCAGATGATTGGTACAACAGGGTATAGGAAGAACAGCATAGAGACAGAATTTACTAAGAGCTACAAAGGAGAGGAAATTGTAAAGAGCCATGATTGCCCACGTCCTCAAGGATAATTTAATTTGAGTTTAAGAAACTGTTTTGCATGCTAATTTATCCGTTTTCGGATTCTATAATACTAATAAAACAAACAAAGAAGTACTGACGATTCTACGGCGGTGGAGTGGGGTGATATATATATATATATATATATATATATATATATATATATATATATATATATATATATATATATAATAAAAAAAAACAAAAAGAAAAAGAAAACAAATCTTAGAAAAAAAGAAAACTAATCTTAGTCGACGCGTTTCGTCCGACTTTATCAAGGCAAATGCAAGGATTTTATTTTTGAACAAGTATATAAAACACCAAAAATGTTTTTGTTTTTTCAAAATTTTAAATTTAAGAGCGTTTTGCCCCGTATCTCTTTGAAAAATATCTCTATATCCAAGCCAACATCAATTACGTGCCATGCGTGACACACACTTAGGCGATCATGTATCTATCAATACATGACTGACGAGGCAGATTTTTCCCGCAGTAGGTTGCCATTGCTTTCTTCGGTAGACCAGTTGCCATCCCAGGCTATAGAAACTGGTCTGTCCTGCTATTTACACATACATGACTATAAAGATATTAAAAATTAAAAGAAAACGGATAAATTCAAAATCTCATATTATTTAAAATATATAACACATAAATTGATCCCAAACAAAAATAATTTAAATTCTAAAAAAAATTCAAGAAAATCATTTACTCACTTGCGTTTCTGGGACATTGAATTGTGTTACTTGGTGTCCGCCATAACTTGCCTAGACTTTTCGACTAACCTGATGAATATTTATGAATGCTCTTGTATTTTTTTAAAAAATCAGTTATATATATATATGTAGTATAATATGAGCACTGGTAAAAATGATGTTGAAAACATTTGGTTTATAATACTCAGAAGTTCATATCCTCAAGGACACATGGCACAGTGGATAAAGGCGTTGGTTAGATCCAGTGAGTTCAATTCCTGGTTAAGGCAGTGGAGATCTTTCAGAGGGAAAATTAGCAGCAGATAACTGATAACTGACATCCATCAAACATGGCACGTGGAACGAGAACAGTCTACCCCAGTGATCGAAATAAAGGGTTCAGTTCGAAATTCCAACCACCTGAAGAAGGCCGGAGCTTACAACGGCCGAAACGTTGTGACAAATATGGCGACAAAGATGAGGACAATAGTCCGACTAATGTAAATACATATATGTAGTAATTCATCGAATAGAAGAATCCGCCGTTTCGTCCTTTACTTGGCAGTCATCATCGGCATCCACTACCGAGAATCGAATCCGTACCGTTACGATACAACACAAGCGTCATGCAAGTGGGGCCAAGGGCCTCGATAACGAAAGAGAAACTGACTAGACTCGATTTAGCTCTGCTACTCAATGAATTCCGGTGGTGATACTCATCCAAGTACATGTAACCAAACGGATTGTGCCCCCAACATCTACGCCCTCACAAGCCATTCTCTCCAAAGCTGAATCAAGCAAGGATATACAAGTGGCAGAAATTTTGTGTGGATTAGACTAATTTATTGCATGGTATTACCGAGCAATACTAAAAAGAAAGAATAAGACGAGGAACAAGAACAATTTATACCCATTTGATTAAATAAATGGCGAAGCTACCTGAACGTTATTTGGACTCATACTTTAATTCCCTGCGTATTCCTTCGGTGAAAAGGGTAATTTACTGCTTTCCAAAAACAGCTAGTTTGTGGGACAGACTCCCTTGTGGGTGCTTCCCCAAATACTATAATCTAGTCTCAATCGTTATCTATCCGCCATATCCTCCTGATCTTTGATTTCCACTTCTTATAGTGTTTATATCATACACATCATTCAGCAAGACTCAATCTTGAATGAGTTTTGGTTTGGGTGAAGTTTAGTAAAGAAAATGTCACCCCCCCAAGTCATCCGAAATCCAAATCGAATAGGTATAAAACATAAAGAATAGTGCTGTCTTTAATTTGGAGCAGTTCAGTTTACATAACAAAGTAGATGATGTTAGTCTTGGCTATGCTTAGAAAACCATTTGGCCACCTCGACATGGTATAATGGCTAGCAAGTTTGTCTCGTTAGATCAATTACGACTGAATGGTGAGTTCGATCCTTACTGGGGGCCCCATACTTTCAGCCTTGTGCCACATCTAAGCTACGCTTTGAAAATCCCCATAGTAGATGAGTCGGTAATGTAAAATTTAAAATGTTATTGTTACAATTACGCATTGTTTAAATTGTTTTACTGCTTAAAACACTTAATGGTGGCCAGATATACACAGTCACCATGAGACTGACCTTGAACTGAAAAATAACTGATTGCTGTAATCATACATTAATTACTTATATTGCTTAACAAATGAATAAATTAATTGTTGGTATTAAGACGGCATAATTTCTTCAAAGCGAAAACAAAATGCGTCCAGTTACGCAACACAAATGAATATGAGTGTCGTAAAAAGACAAAGTGAGGTTGCCAAAAGCGAATGTTCGAATCATTGTGGGGGTTAATGAAAAATCAATTTGATAAGAAAAAGGAAGAGGAGAGAAAGGAAATAGAAAGAAAAAAAAAAGAATTATTATTATTATTATTATTATTTCCTTTGATTTCTGTTGCCTGCTCATTTCCTTCTGGGTCCCAACGAGGGACCTACGGTCAGAAATGTCATCAGGGCATTTTCCAATGAACATTTTTGGCTTACGGCCACATCACGTTGAAACACCACTTCCCGTACGCTACATGTTCTTTTATTGTCCGTATCCTTAATAAAGATTTTTCTCATTTTCTTTCACTCTCAGTAACCTCTTGTGTCTTAGTGGCTTTATCGCCTTGCTCGGTGTGAAATGATTAAAAAAAATAACCAAAACAAAAACAAAACAGTCTTTGTAAGTGCTCAATATTACGAAACAGAGCATTAATAGTAAAGAAATAAAATAAAATATTTAAAATTTATCTCCCCGATTCCAAATGCTGCAGCTTACGGCCACATCACGTTGAAACACCAGTTTCTGCACGATCACCGAAGTTAAGTAACATCGAACCTGGTCAATGTCTAGATGGGTGACCACTTGGAAATACCAAGTACTGTAAGCTTGGATGTGCGGGTGATGTTAATGGCTCGGAATTGTTAATCGGAGGACAGAGTTTCAATTCCAGTTGGGTTCGTTATATTCACTTACGCGTAAATAGCATTGGGAAAGGTACGAAGCCATTTCGTTGTCCCCCAGCTATGGGTTAATTAGTAAGGCTTGTACTATAAAATCATTATTATCTTAAAAAATCAATCCCTGGGCTCCAGCTACAACTGCAATTATTGATGTCTTCATGTGCCAAATCTTTCAGATTTCCACATCAAGATGCCTGTATTTTGATAGTTTTTGAAGATCTTCAACGATACGTTACTGTTTGCAGGAACTGCCATGTCAATAAAAAGCACATTGTGTTCTTGTGGTGTTTAATGACGATGAACTTTGATTTTTTGAGTCTCTGTGTAAAGTTCAATATTGTCTGTAACCTGGTTTGGGTGTCATACTAATTTCTTGCAATTTCATTCCCGTAAAAGTTGCAGATTTCGCAGTGCAGATATTGGTTCACCCGGCCGTGCCGAGTTTTATATTCGGTGGATGCTAATGCCGTGAAACCTGATACAAGGTGGCCAATTGTTTCTAGATATTCATCACAAAATCTGTATTTCGGGTCAACACAATTGTTTCCTTGGTCATTTCTAGTTTCAATCATCGGTCATGTTCAGCAAATATAATGCCTTCTATTTCAGCTTTTAATCCTGTACTACGCAACCACTGATGGGTTTGTCTATATCAATGTTTGACAAGGAGAGCATATTGACCATAAAGTGGTTTCTCTTGCCATCATTTCTGGATTTGGTCCATTGAATTTGTTCTTGGCTTCTTTTTTAAATTTCTTTGCCGCTGCAGTAAGTGCATTTGTGATTTACTTACATTTCTTCACCCACTTGAAATTCCGTTTTGAACTTGTTAGCTTCCTTTATTACTGAATACAGTTTCTTACTTTTTTATATTCTTTGACACATCATTCAGTCTTCTGTAGTTTTCAGGTATCTTTGAAGACAGATTTTTGTCGTTTTGTCCAACAGTTCTTGTTGAACTAATCCTCTACCTTCTTCGGATCTGGATACATACAGATAAGCCACATCAGATCCATGTGGTGGAAAGTAAGAAGCGTTCTGATTTTGACATCCATTCGCTTAATGTCAGCTATGGTCTAGTTACAGATGGTGAAACTCTATTGCACCCCAGGAACAGGCAAAATGTTTATGGCTGATATTCGGTTTCCTGAAGTTAAGTTGGTATTTAACACTAGATGTACACACATATTCTAGACTTATTGAATGTGTTTCTGTGATTTTCCCTTTCTTGAATGTTACTTTTGCACATTTATCTAATCCGAATTCTATAACGATTCCAACACTACAACATTTTTACAGTATCGAGGAGGCCCTTCAATTCAATGTTATCTTTGGCAAAGAGGTCATCCATATATATATATATATATATATATATATATATATATATATATATATATATATATGTGTGTGTGTGTGTGTGTGTGTGTCAGTAAGGGAAACAAATCATTACTTACCACTTCAAGCAGAGCGCGCCGCCATGTTCCTTACCAGATAGAAACTGCTGGAGTACCGGAAGTTATCCAGGATTGGACTATAAATTGCCAAGAGGAGTCTCAGTGTGTGGTTGGGAAGATGGAAAAAATTGTAGCTAACGGAAGATACACAAGTCGATACCCGATCCGTATCTGCTGGTTCATCGCGGAGAATTGAGTTATGATATTGAAAGACCCCAAACTCTTAATGAACCTTGGCTAGAAACATCACTGATGATGTGTACCAAAATATTCAAAAGATATATTTTACGAAATTAATAATAGTATAGTGACCAATAATGATTTGCTCGTTATGGAGTCATGGTGGGTTAATGGATTGTGGCTTGGACTGAGAAATTCCTGTCGAGTTCATTATATTCACTTACGTGCTAATCCTCTTGGGAAATGTATGCATCCATCTTTTCTGTCCCACCCAGCGACGGGTAAAATCGCAGGACAGACTGGCAGCCGGGCTAGGAGTAGGAGTAGGAAAACCTCTTTATTAAAAACCTCTAACTATGGTTAAATAGTGGGATGTCTAGGCTCTGTAGCCGTGATTGGCATCCAGTAGAAGGAGAAGGACAACTCTGAATTTATATCCGGAGCCGGTGTCCCTAAGACAGTCTTTCTGCAAACTCATTTGTATTAACCTTGAACAACATCGGTGGCTTGGAGTGGGAGACGTTCAGCAATAAAAAAATAAAACTCTGCCCAGATCGGTCGCAGATCTACGGTCTCTCCTGACCTTGCTCAGGCCTGAGCTCTTCACGCGCGTATCAATGGTCTCTCGGGACCCTGGTCAGGCCTGCGCTCTTCGGTGGCAGATCCATGGTCACTGGGGACCCTGCCCAGTCTTGCGTTCTTCAGTCGCAGATCCATGGTCTCTCGGGACCCTGCCCAGGCCTGCGCTCTTCGGTCGCAGCTCCATGGTCTCTCGGGACCTTATCCATGCCTGCTCTCGTCAGACGCGTATCCATGGTCTCTCGGGACCCTGCCCAGGCCTGCCCTCTTCGGTGGCAGATCCATGGTCTCTCGGGACCCTGCCCAGGCCTGGGCTCTTCGGTCGCAGCTCCATGGTCTCTCAGGGACCTTACCCAGGCCTGCGCTCTTCAGGCGCGTATCCATGGTCTCTCGGGTCCCTGCCCAGACCTGCGCTCTTCGGTGGCAGATCCATGGTCTCTCGGGACCCTGCCCAGGCTTGCGTTCTTCGGTCGCAGATCCATAGTCTCTCAGGACCCTGCCCAGGCTTGCGTTCTTCGGTCACAGATCCATGGTCTCTCGGGACGGACAGATGCCAGTAAAAAAAAATAATTACTCGTTAGCCTTATCATAAAAATGATATTTTTAATTAAGTAATTACACAAATGTATTGATAGTTTCTGTATTAGTAATTTAGAATTTTTATTAAATATATTGTTGCTGGAAAAGAACGAATTCTGCCGTTTAAATCATTAAAAAAGAATATCTAAAGAAAGCTAACACTCACCAAAAAGAAAAAAAGTAACAACTGATGTCTGTTCATTTACTAGTATGCCCGTCTGGCTTGCTAATTTAATATCTTGTTGCCGACGGCTGCTCAAGCACATTTGTGCTTTTGTAGCACTCGCATTGTTTATTCTGCAGTTATGCTGAGCGGGCACTAGTCACCATTTCGGGAAGAGAACGCATAACTTGGCGTGATCAGTAGTTGAACAAGACCTGTATGTTCGAAATATCGGTTACGATGACTTTTTACTTCGTGTTAGCATAACCAGTGATGGTCTCCTAACAATTTCTTCAACCCAATTTCGCTAAAACACCTAATATGGTTTTCAGACTGTTTGTAATGCTGGAATCGTCTCCCCAGCAACTGACCTTCCTGATAAATCAGCCACGATGGAATTCGAACACGGGTTTCATGGTCTGAACCGTAACGTTATAATGACACGGTTATGTATCCAGTCAAGATTTGAAATATTTCGTTATAGTCCGTTGCTATTGTATTAGAAGACATGTTCGCTTCATGTTTTCATAAGACTGTAATATCTCATTATTAAGAAGGAGAAAGTAGGCTGCATGATCGATAAATATATAAAATTACGTCGTGTTTAATTTTGAATTGATTTAGAATAATAAAAAAATGAATTTCCAAGACACTCTTTAGATATTTTTTTTAAGCATTTCACCCTAAGCAAAGCAGGAGTGCCACTAGCACGCAAGGGGTTACCGAGAGTCAGAGCAAGAGTAAAGAGGGGTGTTTGAGGAAAGGATATAGAGAAGGACGGGGATCAGGATCAAGGCATTAGGAGATGTCGATTGACATTAAATTTGAATATTTGAAGATTATAATTATCAGGGAAGCAAGTAAGAGGAAGGGAGTTTCACAGACAGGAAGTGCGAGAGAAGAAACTGTTGAAGTAGAAGAGACGGCTACATTTAACTGTTTCGTGAAATGGTGGGACTGAAATGCCAACCTAGTAGCACACTTAAATTCATGCAATTTGGGAACCAATGAAAATAGCTCGTCAGAGCAGTTGCCATGAAAATACTTGTAGAAAAGACAGAGGGAAGCCAGAGCACGTCTTTGAGAAAGTGACTGTAGACGAGATAGATTTATTCAACCATATATGAGACATTTTCATCTACTACCTCTCGCCATCTTTGAGGCAGCTTTCAAGATTCAATCCTCCCAGAAATTAGCGTCTTTCTAGATGATGAACTGGTCGAAGTGATTTTTTAAAGTAATTTTTCCCCATTAAGAGAATTTCATAGGACTCTGTCTATGACAATGTATACTAGTTTGATAATTCGTCAATGTCAACGTAGCAGGACTTTTTGTAATTGCAGATACCAATTATAATATGCCGTTGACATATTACTGGTGTCAGACGTCTTAGAATTATACTTGTACTAATAGTACTCTGTGTAGGGAATAGAGTAGAGAATTGAATAACAGTTCGAATAATAACAGAGATAGACTAGGAAAAGCAAACACATCTAGACGGCATGCGACTTCCTCTATATATACGTTTTCTCTATGGTTACGTGATCTACCTAGTTTAATGAGATCACTTAGGTTTGTTTACTGGCGATCTACGTTCAAACACAAGTATCAGTAGTGACACTTCATTCCTATATAACAGTATGGCGGATGTAGTAGGACATCTGGATCAAGGCTGGATCAATTTTTGTCGGGTCTGTAAAGAGACGTGAGGTCTGGCGTTATCCTAATGGAAGACAACAGACTTTCAATTAACCAATTCTGGATGCTTTTCACAGATTACCGTCTTTAATTGGAGAGAGAATTTGTCTGAATTCAGCGCCTGATATTTTGTAATACACAATGCCTTTTTGATCCCACCAGATGCATAGCATCACCTTCTTCGGATACACACCGGCATTTGAAGTAGTTAACAGTGGTTCATTTCGTTTTTCCCTGAAACATTTTTGCTCTAGATTGTTGTAAACAATCTATTTTTCATCGCCCATGATTGTACTTTTCAAAAACATATCATTAAGAGATTTTTTACGGATTGAAATAAGGGATAAAGGTGTAGTATCAGATTAGTATGGCGGGTGTAGTTTCAGCCAAGCTAGATCAGTTTCTGTCGGGTTGGCAAAAACACGTGAGGTCTGGTATTTTTTTGATGGAAGACCACACACGGATTATCCAATTGCGGACGATTTTTGTCGATTAGTGCTTTTAATAGGCTCAACTGAAAACAGCACTCCTTCTATATGGCAGTGAATGCTGGACAATCACCACACAGATGAAGAAGAGACTTGAAACAACAGAAATGTGGTTCTGCAGAAGAATGCTATGACCCGACATGTGAGCAATGACGAAGTTTTAGAGAATATGGAAACACAAAGGACACTTATACTTAATGTTGTAGATTCCGAGATGAAATTCGGTCTCCAATGAATGACAAACGCAGGAATGAAATATAACAAATAAATGTATTTACACAATAATACAATGGGCAATACTGTTAGTAAATCCAGAAACGTGGTTAGTAGCAATAATAATATATATATACAGTCTGGTAAATCCAGTCTCAAAGTAGGACTTCCTTAGAGTCTACGTGCTTGTAACTGTGACTTCTACAAGCGGTTACCTCACACTATTACTCTACCTCCAACTCAATCACAATCTCCATCTCTCTCTACTCTGACTGACTCTGGGTATTTAACGGCAGCAGTCCAAGTACACACTGGTAGAGTCCACTTGTTTGAAGAAGGGGTGGACCCCATAACATTTAACATAAGTAAGAGATCGTTGAAATGAGGACAGGGGGCTTTGAAAATTTGATACTCCCAGCACAAGTTGAAGAGGAACGCATAACCTAACTGGCGAACTTGATGGCGGGACAAAAAAATAAATAAATAAATAAACATAACAAAAAACATAACAAAAGGACAAACTTTTTTAAGAGCTACAAAAGACAGGAAGTTGTGGAGAGCCGTGATCGCCAAAGTTCTGATGGGACGTGGCATATAAATAAAGAAAAAGAAAAATGTTTTCAAAAAATAGACGCCATGTTTAAACCATTACAGCCTTTCTGAGATGAGTTATGGCATAGAAACAGGATTTTATAAGCAGTCAATAACAATCCTTAGATCACGTTGAAAAACAAACCACAAGGTTGAGAAGCCAACCTTTACGTTGCCAGAAAATAGAATAAGACAAACTGAATCTTCTTAAATGTTTCTTACTTTCGTTATTTTAATTTTTAAAAAGAACAGAATATTAGAGAATATTAGAGAAAAAAACACAATTAAGAGGAGAGAACAATAACAAGAATTAACAGAAAAATGGTTCTACAGAAGGATTCTGAGAATACTTTGAACCGATCATGTGAACAACGACCAAGTTCTATGCAACAAAAAGGACATTTATGCTTAACATCAGGAAGAGACCGTTCTTGGATACATAATGAACAAAGAGGGCTTGGAAAATTGATACTCACAGGACAGATTGAAAGTAAGACGACCAGATGAAAGCAATCAACAACCTGCCTGTTGAGCTTGAGCGATGGTGGATAGATGGTGGAGCGGGGTTTGAGAGAGATGGTAAAAAAAATAAGAGCTACAAAGGACAGGAAATTGTGGACAGCCATGATCGCTAACGCTCTGAAGTTACAGGGCACATAGAAGAAGACTTGTCTGAATTCAACGTCTGATTTTAATGAACGAGATCGTAGTATACAAGCTGTTCCAAGGATCATTTCGTTTTCCAACAGGATATTTTTCGCTCCGCATTGTTGTAAGCTATTGCTTTTTCATCGCGTATAGTAGATCGTTTCAAAAATGGGTCGATTTTGTTGCGTTTGGGTGGAGAATCGCAGATGAAAATGTGGTCTATTGAGATTTTTTCGTTATATCGTGAAGAACCTAAACACTGCAGCGATTCCTGCGTCCAAGTGTTTTCAGATTGGCCTCATATGTGGATCATCAGCATGTTCCGTATTTTTAACCAATGTTTCGATTTCGATTTAGTCATAATCAAAGACTGTCAGATTGTTCTCAGTCTTCCAAATCAAAATTTACTCTTATGAACCTAGCAAACGACTTATGAATAATACTCTCAGCTATGGCACTATCTCCATAAATGGCACATATCTTTTTTGCTTTTTGTCCAGCATTCTCCTTAACCGGAAAAGTTTCTTTCTCTCTTTTACCTTACAATCATTTAAAATTCACAATCTACACACGAATAATATAGAAAGACCGATTGAAATGTCACCTTTCAGGATATGTATGTGTGTCATGAATTTCAGTCACGTGTTCAAACGCCACATTAAAAAAAAATACAACGATCTTTTGTTCCAACACAATAGAATAGATTGTATTCGTGTAATTGTTTCGTTTTACTTGCATTCAAGTGCAAGCATGACTCAACAATATTGCATGACCCTCCTCAGTATTCTAGAGAATTTTAGTAACGCTGTCATCTGGATGGTCTCTAGCATTTCTAGCCTTTTTCCTAGGCTTTTCATGACGGCTCCAAGTGCTCTGATAACAACTGATACAACTGTTATCTTCAAGTTTCAATTTTTAACAGTTACATGGATGTGCCGAAAAGACAGCTTATTTAAAAAGGGGTTATCCTCCATACGTACATACTCTTTACTTCCTACTCTAACTTCGTCCTGGGTATGACGATAAACCACATCCGGCAGCAAAGCCTCTGATCAGGAAGTTTTGAGGAGCGTGGAACTGCTGTTGTTCCCAGGTCCATCTTAGCCCGGAGTGGTAGCACCTGTTAGGGTCCCAGCTATGGGCAAATAGTTAACTCCCAAACTGGGGTGAAAAAACTATGGAAGTATAAAAATAGATTTTATAGTAAAAATACGGGCAATACATTTAAAAAAAATACCAGCAAAAAGAGTTTAAAAAAATATCATATGCATTTGACATACGACAAAACCCCAAACCCCTCTTTACAAAAAATACGTCAATAAAACCTGATCTGCAAACTGAATTCTTACAAAGAATACATATTCTATTCATACGAATCTATCCTAAAAATCTTGTCGGTATTAAATAACACATTAAAATTGATATGCTGTAAAACAAAATAAACCAAATGTATTCTTACAGAAGTCCTACGATCGATTGTTTTTGAACAGAAAATGCATAAGGCTTTGTTGTCTTTCTAAATCATGCCAACTATTTCAGTCAAGTATTCTTTAAATTCTCCAACATCCTCTTCATTTGAATGACAAGAAATGATGTCATTCTTTGAAGGACAGAAAATAAAAATACATGAGATAATGATAAACATGAAAGAGGTGAAAGAATAAAAGTAAGTCAAAAAGGGAATGAATAAGTTTCTGATGAATAAATTTCGTGTGCCAGAAACAAGTCATTGGCGTGCCATATTTGGCACACGTGCCAGTTGTTGCTCACCTAGGGGAACGCAGGTTCCATTCCTGCCGGAGAATAAGATTTCGCGAATATTCAGTCCCGTAGACGAAAACAAAATATACCGTTTAATAAATAAAGTCGAGTCAAATACGAGTATCCACTAAAAATAACGTTTAATATATATATATATACCGGTTGCTTCCCCCCCCTTGTTGTTGAGTTGTTTTTTTTTTATTTAATACTGTTTTAATATGTCTGGTAATATTAAATTTTATACTTTTATTTCGATCATTAAATTTTGTACCTAAAATATCAAAATATCTTTATAAATATATATATATATATATATATATATATATATATATATATATATAATTTTTGTCATCTGTCACCCACACGCACATTTAAGTATATATTTTTCTGTCATCTGTCTATTCGAATCAGTTCGTCATTCTTTTTCATCGTGTTTTTTCAGGTCATTTTAAGATTTGCAATTGGACAGACAAGTTAAGTGGAATGTCGGAAGTAGTAAGCAGGAGAGAATAAGCGAAAAAAATGTAGAAGAAAAAAGTGGGGGGGGGAAAGAAAGAAGAAAACATTGATGGGAAATTTGAAGGTGAGAAGGGAGGAAGATAGAAAATGTACAGGATAATGAAGAGAGTGATAAAAACAGTGAAGATGAGAAGAAAAAGAAAGAGAAGAAGAAAAAGGAATAACGAGGAAAGTCTAAAGAAAGGGAGAAATGAGGGAAGAGAGTGGTAAAGGAAGGGATGGAATAAAAGGAGAGAGAAAGGAAGAAAGAATTGAAAAGGGAGTGAAAGAATGAAAGAAAATATATGAGGAAGAAATTAGGAAAAGCTCAGAAAATATGAAGAAGAAGAATGAAAGAATGGAGAAGTTTTAAAAGAGAGGCATGAAAAAAGAGAGAGAAAAAGGTGAATAAAAAGAAGTGGAGGAAAAAGAAAGAAAGAAAGAAAGAAAGAAAGAAAGAAAGAAAGAAAATTAAAAAGAAAGAAAGAAAGAATAGATGGATGGAGGTATGTAGGAAAGACGGACAAGAGAGAGAGAGAGAGAGAGAGGGGGGGAGAAAGAGCGGAAGGAGGGAGACAGGGAAAGAAAAAGGAAGAAAGAATGGGAGGAAGAGGGAACGAAAGAAGAAGGATGAGGAACTAACAGGCAAAATTAAATGCAAATAAAAACAAAGGCCTAAAATGGCGTATTACTACCATATTTGGGCAGGAGCTACTCAATCCTCACTTTTCACTTTCGATAGAGTTCAAAAGCGTCTCATTGTCCCCGTGGATGACAAACAATTTTCAACCCTGAAATCCTTCTCTTACCTCGAGTGGTTCGAGTAAACCCTCTCGCTACCTTGAGTGGTACCCGGGCCTTGTAAAGCGTCAATCCCACTGTAAAAACGGGTGTATAAAAAATGGAAAATAAAGAAGAAAATGCGAGAAAGTAGGCTGAAATGAAAGAAGAAATTAAAGGAACAAGATAAAACACACTTTTATTTTCGATTGCGTAAAAACAGTTCCACCCCCGCATTATTTATTAACATCCACACCACTCCATCTTTAATTCTAGAAACAATATTATCAAACAGTATTATCGCAGTTGACCTTAAACTAAAAAAGAAAAAAACGACACAAGTTGTTTGTTCTAATCTCAGTTTGTCTCTTGGTTTTAATAAATAAACAGAAGCTGAATTCATTTTAATTAATTTTCCATTCGCATTTTCTCTCTTTCTTTTTCTTCTCACATTTTATTTCAGTTTTTTATGCATGATATCCTTCTCTCTTTTAAGATAGAAAGAAAGGCGAAAACTAGAGAAAGAATTATCAAAGTGACTCATTGTGTCTTCTCAGACTAACGTCTTCCGCTGACAATAAGTGGAAAAATTATATTGAATCAATTGCAAGGTCTGCTGCTAGGAAAGTTGGTTCACTCTGTCATACCAGACATTTTTTTTCTTGCTAGAATCTATCTTATATATCTATAAGTCTACCATTCGTCCTTACTTTGAATATTGCTGTTACATATGGTCTGTTGCTACTGTAATATATTTAGAGATTTTTGATAAAATCCAACAAAGAATCTGCAATGTTATTGGTTCTAACCTGGTATCTCGACTTGTCCTTTTCTCACCGCCGTAACGTAGTTTCCCTTCGCTTTTTCTCTAAATACATTCATGGTAATTGTTCCAGGGAACTTACCTCAATGCAATTGTTACGGCATTCCCACCGATTCGGCTGAGCTGACTCCGTCAAGCGAGCCTGCCGCATTCGAAACGAAAGTCGACCAACCGTAGCAGAGGTCGTATTCATTCATTTGGAAATTTATAGTAGGAATTTTCAGTTGTTTCCCAAGCTGCCTCCACTCGCATGCATGTCTACTTTAGATCGCCGAAACGTTCGCTTTCCACACCCAACCCAATTCGGTGGTGCCCGGGCCGTGACAGGAATCCATGAGAGAGAGCTTGACCGGTAGAGTTGAGGCAAGTGATCATGATGCACAGCCTATTTTGGGCTACTTTGCAAGAGCTAGTCCCCACTGTTCAGCTCAGGCATACCTGGTCCTTCGACCCAAATAGTACACTAGACATTATGAATTCAAGCGCAATTACTAGATTGGCAGCAAGGTCACATCATTTTACTCTTGAAATGTCAAGATGTAATCGTAAATTCTATGCTAACCGTTTCTTCTACCGCATTCCTCGCTTGAGGAACTCTCTTCCGAATTCTTGCTTCTCAATCAACTTTGATCTTCAAAACTTTAAATGCAGTCTTAAGTCTTGTTTTTCTTTATTGTCCTCTCTGCATAATACTAGTTTTTCTCATATTCTCTAACATTCAGTAAGCCTTTGCATCTTAGTGGCTTTATTGCCTTGCTAGTAGTGAAAAAAAGATTAAAAGATAAAATAACAAAAGAAAGAAACATTTAATAAGATTCATTTTATTTGGATTCCTGGCAACAGGGTGGCTTTAATGGTTTAAGCACGGAGTTTGTTATTTGAAAATCTGTTTTTCTCTTTCTTCTTCTATAAGTTGTGTCTCTTCAGAACGTTGGTGTCCATGGCTCCCCATAATTTCCTGTCCTTTGTTGCTCTTAACAAATTTTGTCTTTTTGTTAACTCTCCTAAACCTTGATCCGCCATCCATTTACCCAAGCTCGGCAGGTAGACTGTGCGTTGTTTTCCTCTGTCTCATCTTCAACTTGTCCTAGGAGTATCAAATTTTCCAAGCCCTTTTTCTTTATTATGTACCCCAGAAATTTCAACTAAATATAAGTTTTCTTTTTGTTTCCATTTTCTCTAAAATGTCGTCATTGCTCACTTGTTGGATCTTCTCAGTATCCTTCTGCAGAACCACATTTCTGTTGCTTTAAGTTATCTTCTTCATATGTGAGGAGATTGCTTACCATTCACTATTATATAGGAGAACTGATATTACATAGCAGTCCAGTACTCTTTTTTAACGAAATCTTCCGGTTTTGCTTAGCTTTTGAAAGGCATCTTTCTCTATCCCAATGCGTGTTCGGATTTCAATGTTGCACTTTTCGTCCTCTGTTAAAACACTTCACACTTTGCAATTGTTTGATTTGGTAAATTTATTAAGAACAACAAAGGATGGGAAATTGTGGAGAGCCATTATCGCCTATGTCCTTAAAGGACACGGTACATAAGAAGATGCCACTTGTTGGTGGCTCTGTAATCTTGGTGTCCATAAGGACAAGTTGAATCGATATCTCTCTCTTGATAGATGAATTGCACGACTTTCTGCTCGTCATGTTTTCATGGCATTTGTTCCGGGAAGATAATGCAAATCCCGTGTGTGTGTGTGTGTGTGTGTGTATGTGTGTGTATGTGTGTGTGTGTGTGTGTCTATGTGTGTTTGTTTGTGTGCGTGTGTGTGCGTGTGTGTGTGTGTGTGTGTAGAATGGTCAAGTATCCTTTTGTAGAACTACAGTTCCATTGCTTCAAATCTCTTCTTAATCTGTGAGGAGATTGTCCAGCTTTCACTGCCATATAGGAGGACTGATATTACATAATAGTTCAGTACACTTTTCATTGAAATACACACGAAGCAACTTCGAAGTACTCAAGTCGCTTATATTTGCACCAGAATTCGAAATCAAGTATCTTAAATGGTGGCTTAAAATTTTTATGCTTTTTTTTTTTTTTTACTAATGCTCACGCAATAAAAGGCCCAAGAGCCACTTGAGGTAGAAGGTTACTGTATGTTATTATATGAGCGTAAGAATGGACAAGAAGTAAAGTTCTTGGGTCTGTGCAGGAAAGATAACAGCTAAGTCTAGACTTGGAGAGGTCAAGATTAAATTAGTAAATGACATTTCAGATTTCAGTCGAATTCAATGATTCGCCTTTTCAGTTGCTGTTTGGATATCCTGTTTGAATTGCACTTACTTTTCTCTGCTTGATTCGAATGAATCGTAGCCATTTCGAAAAGTGCG